>JAHKKF010534575.1:0-12823 GCA_019740295.1 Labeo calbasu
TTGTTACTAAGACCACTTAACATATTTTTATTTAATTTTTATTTTTTGTTTATTCTGCATCCATTTTTCATCAGGGTCATATATCAAAAATGATTTTATTTTATTTTTAAGATCGTTACTACTGTTTTGTAAGGTCACATTTTTTATTTTATTTTATTTTGAATCCATTGCTTTTAATGTTTTGTTTTATTTTATTTTATTTTATTTTATTTTATTTTATTTTATTTTATTTTTCAAATCATTACAATGTAGGGCCACATTTATTTATTTATTTATTTATTTATTTATTTTTGCATCCATTTTTCAGATTGCTCTTATATAGAGTTGCTTTATTTTATTTTATATTTATTTTATTTTGTTTAAGTTTGAATAATGCTTAACGCATGTTATTTAGCAGTCTAGTCTAGTGTGACAAGTGTCTACATGCTGTTTTGCTTAATGTAAAAGCAGCTAAGCAAACAACCGGAAATTAGGCTTCCGAGGGACGTTCAGAATGTGTTTTTAATATAGGTGACGTCGGGTGAAGCGTTAAGCAGTCTGACAAATAGCCATAATAAGAGCTTATAGCTTGAGGGTTGGGAGCAAAACGCACATACACACACCCTCAAAATCACGTGTTCAGCGCCTCCACATGAGTCCTGAGATCATTAAACTGATTAAATCCATAGGATACTTTGAGGCATTTTGGACTAAAAGAAAGGAACATCAGGGAAAAGGAAACATTGTTTGTTTTGCGCAGTAATGCAGATATGCTTTTGTCCTTCAGCTATGCTATAGTGCAGGTTTTCCTATTGAATGTGCTTATTTGTCTCAACAGAGGTTTGTGAGGCCATACAATGCTGTCTAAAGAGTTTTGTCACCATTTTGTCACCATTTTCAAGCTGTGTAGACATTTTGTATGGTAATGTTTGTGCACATTTTTATTGCTTCATGGAAAAGGATGGAACTGAAAAACGCATGATTTACATTGACAGCTTACAAACATACAGACATTTCAAATGAAATAACTGTCATCTTAACATTACTATCATTCATTTATTAATATTTGTTGATGAGGTGTTGCTCTTTTGGAATCGGCAGTGTTATGGAGCATTGCATGAACTAGACGTACTGCTCCATAAATAATATGATGGGGAAAAAGTGAAAATATTTAATAAGACTGATGCAAGACATTTAGTTAGTTTTATGTGGTTGTTTCTTCAACTTTAAACTAAGCAGGCCATCTTTTCACACCCTCAGTGTGCCAGCAATGCCTAAAATATAGTTGATTTGTTTTATTCTGTGATGGAAATGACATTTTAAACAGTCCCTCAGCTAACTGCACAACTAGTATTTTATGTTTTGTATATACACGATTATGTAATATTTTAACATAATAGATTTGTCAGAATTCAATTGTCCACAGTATTTTTATAGCATATTTATATTGCTTTATTTTTTATATTGTAAATAATAATACATAAAAAAGTGTTTGAAAAACATGAATAATAGTTGCATAAATAAATAAGTGCATAACCTGAATATGTTATGTTATGTTATGTTATGTTATTTTTGCATTCATTTTTGAAATCACTCCTTTGTAGTTTAAAAATTTATTTTATTTTATTTTATTTTATTTTATTTTATTTTATTTTATTTTATTTTATTTTATTTTATTTTATTTTTTCATTTTATATTTTATTTTAAGTTATTTCTTATTGTTTTGCATCCCTTTTTCAAATCGCTCCTATGTATTTTATCTTATTTTCAAATCACTCCTATTTTATTTTATTTTATTTTTTATTTTGTATCCCTTTTTCAAAACGCTCCTATGTATTTTATTTCATTTTAGTTTAGTTATTTTATTTTAGTTTATTTTAGTTTGAATAATGCTTAACATTTTAAACAAATAAATACACAAATAAATAACCTGAAGAAGAAAAAATGTTGTTTATTTATTATTGATTATTAATTTTATACAATTTTACTAATGATACATATTTACAATTTTTACATTTTTTTTATATATATATATATATATAATGTCTAAAAATATATATTTGTTAGTTTATACATTTTAAAGTATTTTAAGATTCCTCTTCTTTTGGCAATTGGTTTGTTAAAAAAATAAAACAGTGTAAATAAACTTCAAATTTTTCAAAATTCAACATTTATCTTGATGATGTGAAACATTAACATTTTAATGGAAAAACTTGTAGGTATCTAATTTTGTCATTATCCTCCATATTAAAGGTTTGTTGTGTTTGATCTTTCTTAGCGTGAGTGTTTAACTAACAAACGTTCTGACATCCTTCTCATTACTCCACCTCTTTTCAAAGGATTTCCGAGTTCAAACATCCATGATCCCGGTTTCCTGTAAACCCCTGCTGTCCCGAATCAATACAGCTCTTACTTAACGAGTTAAATCCCTGTTAGAGGATTTAGCCACGTAATGGCAGCGGTTACTCTTTGACAGCTCAGTGTCTTGGTTTGGAGTCTCGTAATGAATTGGGGGAATCCGGTTGAAGGGCAGCCTGTTTACTATGGCTGCCGATAACAGGAAGCGTCCATCCAGCGGTCAGCCGCACACTTCCTCTAATGAGATGACAGGTGCAATGTTTGCGCTTCGATTGCCGCCCTGGTTTGAGGGGTCAAGTGTGTTTACCGCTCACACCTGCGACCTTAATGACTAAGGCTAAAAAGTTGACCCTTCATTTTATGCTGCATATATTGAAAAGGTCACTGCGGTGGGAAGCTCAGTTTATATCTGTGTGTGTAGGTCTATTTGTGAGTTTGTTTCCATCAAAGCTTCATCATTTCATTGCACATAGATACCTTAAACCCTGGCACGATGAGCTTTTAATAAAATATGTCTGTCTATGCAGGATAAAATTAATTTAAAAGAAGGCAATAGTATATTTTTTGAACATGTATGGTTCTCATTAAAAAAATAACAATAATTAGACAAATATAAGTTGTCTGTATGAAATTCTGAACTTTTATTTTATTTTATTTTATTTATTTTACTAGATAGTGATGGAAAATCAACCAGTAAGTATCTAGCACACGTATGAAGACTTTTTATTTGTTTAATAAACAGTTTGACTGGTAATGTAAATCTGATGCTAAATGTGACTTAAAAAAATACATTTTTATTATATATAAACAATATTGTAAAAGCAAAAATTGCGGAGTGCCAGAAATACATTTAGTAAAATTAATTTGGGCAATATCAAGACAGTTTGTACCAAACTTTTATTTCAAAACCTTTATTTGTTTGTTCTGTGACAGCTGCAATATTTTTAATTGGCGTCATTTGCTGATGGCCAAGTTCTAAACTTATACTATTAAATATGTATTTAATTGTATACATAAATATACTAAGTATACTATTAATACATGGCTTTCTGGAATACTTAATTGTAGTTAATTAGTTGTAATTAATTAATTATTTGAATTGGATTTTAATTTATTTTTTATTAATTATTGAATTGAATTTTAAAATTGAAGTTATTTTAATTATTTTATTTTATTTTATTTTATGGTGCCTCTTTTTCAAATAAATAAAATAAAATAAATAAATACTTGATTGTAATTAATTAGTTGTGGCATTATGTGATGAGTAACTTAAACAGCTCAGCAAAGGGTTTTTCAGAGAAACAATCATTTTATTTTATTTTATTTTGTTTTATTTTTTGTTTTTATTTTATTTTATTTTATTTTATTTTTATTGTCCTTTTTTTTCAGAAAATGTATAAATAAATACTGGAATTCTTGATTATAATTGATTAGATGTGGCATTGTGCAATCCGAAACTTAAAAACAGCTCAATAATGAAAGATTGTTGTTCAAGAAAACAATTATTTATTTTATTTTATTTTATTTTATTTTATTTTATTTTATTTTATTTTATTTTATTTTATTTTATTTTATTTTATATTTTGTGTTATTTTATTTTATTGTGCCATTTCTCCAGAAAATGTATAAATTAATACTGGAATACTTGATTGTAATTAAGTTGTGGCATTGTGTGATCATTAATTTAAACAGCTCAGCAAAAAGTTGTTCAGGGAAACAATCATTTTTATTTTATTTTATTTTGCCCTTTTTTCCAGAAAATGAATGAATGAATTCTGACATACTAGATTGTAATTAATTAGTTGTGCCATTGTGTGATCAGTAACTTAAACAGCTCAATAATTAAAGTATCTGATGGATCTACAATAAGGAAACATTTTGGCAGTTACATGTATATTTCTGATTGTGGATTTATTTATACGCACCTTTCAAAAAATGTGTAGCTTGTGCTTCTCCTAATAAATGGGCTTTTAAACACATAAACGCACTGTATTATAATAATCCTTCAGTCTAACGTGCACCCCAGTCTACTTCATCACTATTCATTCTGTTCCATCAGTCATTTCATAATTCAGATTCTTGTCTTGGCAGAAGACAGATGTCCGTGACATTTTCCGTCACAAGCAATTTGAGGGCAAACCCTCATTTGAAGTCCAGAGGCTGGACAAGGAATGGATTTGAGCTGCCGGACATGTGTAAAAAACTTTTTCAATTCCTACTTTGTGCTTAGCTAACAGTACTTTATCCAGCAACAAAACTGCTCCTCACCTCCTCGTCTGTGGTCATGTAGTGAGCTCAACTCCACAATAAGGTTCTGACCTCTCCAGAAATTATCCCAGAGCCCCTCCAACACCCCTGATTACCTCAGCTCTTGTTGAGACCTGGTTTTGACCTCCTGGATTTTAGAGCTGGAAGGGTTTAAGGATTGTTTCTAGATTTAGAGTTTGCTAAGAGCTGGTTATAGAGGACTTTCCCGACTGCTTTTTTCAGCGAGGCTTTTATATTTTTAGAATTTTATCTTTTTTTTTTTTTTTTTTTTTTTTTTTTTTTTTTNTTTTATCTTTTTTTTTTTTTTTTTTTTTTTTTTGTAATGTATTAAGTTATCTGTTTTTGGTGGTAGTAGCATTCATTATTTTATTTCATTTTATTTCATATATTATTATTATATTATATTATATCATATTATATTATATAATATCAGATTATATCATTATATTGTACTCTCTTCAGTTATTACTATAGAAAAAAAAATGTATTTTTTGTTTTTATGCCCAGATTGTTTTTCAGGGAAACAAATTTTATTATATTTTATTTTATTTTATTTTATGTTATTTTATTTTATTTTATTTTATTGTGACTTTTTTTTTCCAGTAAATAAGTCAATAAATAATTGATTGTAATTAATTAGGTGTGGCATTGGGTGGTCAGTAACTTAAAATGCTCAATAATGATGGTTGTTCAATTGTTCAGGGAAACAAACATTTTATTTTATTTTATTTTATTTTACTTTTTGTTTTGTTTTTACATTTAATTTAATTTTATTATTGTTTTAATTTATTGTATTGTTTTATTTTGTTTTTAAAGTTTATTTTATTTTATATTATTTTATTTTACTTTATTTTGTTTTGTTTAAATTAAATTAAATTTATGTTATTATTGTTTTAATTTATTGTTTTATTTCATTTCATTTCATTTTGTTTTATTTTATTTTATTCTCTGATGCCCAGGTGTTTTTCTTTTTTTTTACTTGAATTATTTTTAATTACTTGAATTAGTAGTAATTAGTACTAGTAATTAATTAGTTTATTATTATTATTATTATTATTATTATTATTATTATTTATTTTAATTGTATTGAATTTTGTTTACTCTGATTTGTTTTCAGAAATTTTATTGTTTTGTTTTCTGTGTTACTAATAATTCAAATACAAGTGCAATTTTCAAAGCTTAATTTGCTTTATTTAACAGTACATTTGTATTAGTTGAAGTATAGTATGCATCCTATATTCATGAATCAGTTGCTGCTGATTAAGTTTTTTTTTTTCTCTGGCCTGCATTATGAATATGAATATCAGTGAATATCTGAATATTTCCACTCTTTCCAAAAACTCAGGATAAACCCATTTCACATACTTCATCTGATGTTAAGAAGTAGCTAACCAAGATTAAACTTAAGAAGAAGATTAGAAAGAAGATGATGAATTATTTAATCATGTTATTTGTAATGCACATTTGGCATGGCACAAAAAATCATGTCAGTCTTAAATTGAACTTTAAGAAAGTGATCGAAATGTCAGATAACACAGCATGGCAACTAAATGACTCGCTGGAAGATTTTTACCTCATATGGGAGTTGACAGCAGCTCACAAACCTGTCTCAAGTGTCTCCAAACTCTTTTTGTAGTCTGTGAAGGCAGCTCATCAGATTATTGACAAAGCTGAGCTGTAGATGATGTGTTCATTAAAACTTATTCCCGTTTCTGCTTCAGGAATCAAATGAGTTTTTATCTTTACAGCAACGCTAAATACAGTAGTAATACTGATGCATTACATGCATTTTCAAAAATGGACAATCACAAGACTGTGAACTATTGATGAACTATTGCATTTTGTACTTTTCCGCCACTAAACATAGATTTGAGTTTTATCAGATCAGTCTTAGTTGTCATATGATCTGATCTATGATACTGACATGAGTAGAGAGGATAGTGATTGTGTTTTGTCTATCATTCAGGGAGATGAAATGGGGAATTATGAATCTGCTTGGACCATACGTAGAGGATCAACCATATTATTGGGGATAAGCCTCAGCTTTAAAGCTGCTTTTGATGCTTTCCACAGAGCTCAAAGCACAAGCCATATGGTTTTAAATGATTTGTGGTCATTTTGGGGTAGTGTAAAGCTCAGACCTTAATCTTTACTGTTTTCATAGAACAGTTGTAAAACATTTCTGCTTTCACTATAATGCAAGAGATCACTCAAATTTGCATATTTTATCCATTCATAGTAATAGAGGTGAAACTGACCTAATAAATATCCTAATCCTGTAGGATATGAGTGCATTAGCTGTATATGCAACCAAGGCAGTTTCTTTTAGAAGCCTGTTTTCACCATGTGACTTTGTATCTTACAATTCGGACTCTTTCTTGGAAGTTTATATCTCACTATTTGGATTTTTTTTCTTCCAATTCTAAGAAGAAAATTCAGAATTGTGATGGGGAAAAAGTCAGAATAGTGCAGTTTACACTCAGAAATCTGAGAAAGGTTTTAGAATTGTAATAAATTAACTCAGAATTTTGAGGAAAACAGTTATAACTGTGCAATTTAAACTCAGAAATCTGAAAAGGGTTTTAGAATTGTAAGATATAAATTCAGGATTGTGAGGGGAAAAAAAGTCCTAATTGTGCGACGTGAAAAAATTGAGAAGAATTGAGCAATTTAAACTCAGAATTCTGAGAAAGGTTTTGGAATTGTGAGATATACACCCAGGATTTTGAGAGAAAAGTCACAATTGCGAGAGATAAACTCAGAATTCCGAGGAAAATTCGTAATTTTGCAAGGTAAACTCGGAATTCTGAGGGGAAAAAGTCAGAATTGTCCAATTTAACTTTTGAATTCTGAGAAACATTTTTGAATTGTGAGATCTAACCTCTGCATTTTGAGAAGAAAGTCTTGTGAGGCATAAACTCTTAATTAAGATATAAAGTCTTAATTGTTCGACGTAAACTCATAAATCTGAGAAAAGTTTTAGAATTGTAATATACAAATTCAGAATTCGGAAAAACATCATAATTGAGCAATGTAAAATCAGATTTCTGAGAAAAAAGTCAGAATTGTGAGATATAAACTCAGAATTCTGAGGAAAAAAGTCGTAATTTTTCAATTTAAATTTAGAATTCTGAGGAAGGTTTTAGAATTGTAAAATGTAACCTTGGTATTTTGAGAAAAAAATCAGAAGTCAGAGTCAGAATTGCGAAATATAAACTAAGAATTGTAAGGAAAAAGTCTTTAATGTGCGATGTAAACTCGTGAAACTGAGAAAGATTTCAGAATTGTAAGATATAAATTCAGAATTCTGAGGAAAAACGTCATAACTGAGTAACGTAAACTGAGAATTCTAAGGAAAAAAGTCTTAATTGTGGAACGTAAACTCATAAATCAGAGAGGTTTTAGAATTGTAAGATATAAATTCAGAATTCTGAGGAAAAATGTCATAACTGAGCAATTTAAACTGAAAATTCTGAGGAAAATAGTCCTAGTTGTGTCTAGTTGAGTCAGAATTGTACAAGTCAGAAAAAAGTCAGAATTGTACAATTTAAATTCAGAATTTTGAGACAGGTTTTAGAATTGTGATATGCAACCTCAGGATTTTGAGGAATAAAGTCAGAATTGCGAGATACAAACTCAGAATTCTGAGGAAAAAAGTCTTAATTGTGCAAATTAAACTTAAGATTCAGAGAAAGATTTTAGAATTACGAGATATAAACTTTAAATTTTGAGAAAAAAGTCAGAATTGTGAGATATAAACTTAGAATTCGTAGAAAAAAAATCCTAATTATGTGACGTAAACGGAATTCTAAGATAAAAAGTCATAACTGTGAGATAAAAGTTGTGATAGCCTTTTTTCTCTAGTGGTGGATACAAGCTTCCATACTTTCATATGTAGTCTTTTATCATAGCGTTTTAGTGGTGTTTAAAGCAAGCATCATAATTAGTACTGATCATGATCACGTATTACTCTGCTATGCAATTCTCAACTGGTTCTTTTGTTCATTTAAAAACCTGATTCATCTATAATGACAGAGAACATTTACTGTTATTGCAGTCATTTTAATACAAAATCGCTAAGATTGTATCGGCACCATAGGGTGGATTGAACATGTAGCTGGTTTGCGACACTCCTCAGGAATCCATTCATGTCTGACATGTAATTATATAACGTGAGCTGTAAAACTGACAGCATGGCTCTCCCGCATTTGCTTTTTGATCTTTTGTGGTGTTGTGTGAGGTACATGCTTTGACAATTACTAATCCATTTCATGCTGCCTCCTGAAAGGCCACCTCTTTGTTTTTGTTGCCAATATTACACCTGTTTTCAGCATGATCTGATTGGCCGTTCAATATTATAAATGACTTTTGGGAATTCTGTGCATCACACAAACCCCTTTGTAACACTAATTGATGTCATGTGTAAATGGCTAGCCAAAGGGAAATCATTTCACTGTAAAAAAAAAAAAAAGAAAAATTGTCCACCAATAATTTTCCTTGCAATGGAATGCAGTAATGATTAGCTTTCGATAGTTGAGTTTATTGATTGATTTAGTTAGGAAAAGTAGAATTTGTCTTTGTGGTGCTTTGGAAAAAGTCAATTCAAGATGTCCCTTATTCTGACTAAATTTACAGTAATGGAGGTGAAACTGACCTAATAAATATCCTAATCCTATAGGATATAAGTGCATTAGCTGTATGTGCAACCAAGGCAGTTTCTTTTAGAAGCCTGTTTTTCTTCCAGGCTCTGAGAAGAAAATTCAGAATTGTTAAAAACTTAGAATTGTGCAGTTTAAACTCAGAAATATGAGAAAGGCTTTAGAATTGTAATATATAAACTCAGAATTTTGAGGAAAACAGTTCTAATTGTGCAATTTAAACTCTGAATTCTGAAAAGGGTTTTAGAATTGTGAGATATAAATTCAGGATTTTGAGGGAAAAAAAAGTCCTAATTGTGCGACGTGAACTCAGAATTCTGAGGGAAAAAAAACTTCAGAATTGTGCAATTTAAACTCAGAATTCTGAGAAAGGTTTTAGAATTGTGAGGTATACACCCAGGATTAACTCAGATAAACTCAGAATTCTGAGGAAAATTCATAATTTTCCAAGGTAAACTCGGAATTCTGAGGGGAAGAAGTCAGAATTGTCCAATTTAACTTTTGAATTCCTAGAAACTTTTTTGAATTGTGAGATGTAACCTCAGGATTTTGAGGAATAAAGTCACAATTGTGAGATACAAACTCAGAATTCTGAGAAAAAAAGTCATAATTGTGCAATTTAAACTCAAGATTCAGAGACAAAATAATGTTTTTGTATATGTATTTCTAGTGCCTGTTCATTTATTTATTAATTTATTTGCAGTCCTGCATTGCAAGTGCAATTGAGAAGGTAATGCTAATGTATTTCTTGGTATTATAAACCTCCTTGAAATGTAACTTCATTGATATCTTCTGAGTATTATATTGTCAAAAACAGTGTTGGGGGTAATGCATTACAAGTACGCGAGTTGCGTAATATTACTTTTTCCAAGTAACTAGTAAAGTAACGCATTACTTTTTAATTGACAAGAAATATCTGAGTTACTAATTTTCAAATAAGTAACGCCAGGTACTTTTCCCCCCATTTATTGATTAAAAGCTGTCCTGTCCCCATGTTGAGAGAAATCGGGAGTAAGATGTTAGTTCTAGAATAAATGTGAACATGCATTAATTCATCTCACTCACAAAAAACAGATTCAGTATTCCTCAAAATGAATAAAAACAGTAAAATTCAACTCAGAATATGACACAAACCTGCAATAATTAAATGTTAAATAACACAAATATCCTTTATGCATTTAATACCATTTTATTAACCGATGTCTTTGCTGCTGACCTTCGATGATCCAATTCAACCATACTAAGAAGCAAAAATTACTCAAGATAATCTAACATTTGTTTTCCTTTTTTTTATATTGCTGAAGAGTTCAAATTTTTTTTCTTCTGCGGTGTACTGTACAGACGTGAATTTACGTTTCTCAAACCCTGAGGCTTTTGGTGTCAAAAGGCTTTTACATTTGCCAAAAATAGAACTTTTTATATTAAAAACAAACAAGCAAGCCCTGCCCAGATTTAAAAAGTAAAGTTAACGCAAAAGTAAAGTAACGCATTACTTTCCATAAAAAGTAACTAAGTAACATAATTATTTACTTTTTTAGGGAGTAACGCAATATTATAATGCATTACTTTTAAAAGTAACTTTCCCCAACACTGGTCAAAAATGGATTACTTTTTTTTTTAAAAAAGGAGTATATATCAATGTACCTGATGATCTAGAGAGAAATAAGCTTGCCGTCCCTTCTTTGAACCTCTATGAAAACATTATTACTGCAATACACATCGAATCACAAAACATCAAAT
The DNA here is from genome assembly GCA_019740295.1 of Labeo calbasu. Taxonomy (NCBI): domain Eukaryota; kingdom Metazoa; phylum Chordata; class Actinopteri; order Cypriniformes; family Cyprinidae; genus Labeo; species Labeo calbasu. The sequence continues at coordinate 11,004 of JAHKKF010534575.1, forward strand.
TGCATTATCCCTTCTCCTCACAAAAGGATTATAATTACTTGAGACTGAAGGTCAGAAATAGCTCAACAAGATTTGAACATGTACTCTTTGATAGTATTATAAAACCAGTGGTTCATAGAGATCTGTTTCAGAGAATGTCAAGGTTATTTGTAAAAGAAATGTTCTCCTCTACTGTGCAAAGGGACAATGCATCTTTAAATTTAACACAGGGCATTTCAACAAAAACATCTTAATTTGTGTTCTGAAGATGAACAAATGACAGAATTTTCATTTTTGGGTGAGCTATCTCTATAACCAACCAATGCAAAGAAAATGAAGATAATTTTTATTGTGACAGATGTAAAAAATGGAAAAGAGAAGTGCCTTTAGAAGTTAATATATTGTTTATTTCAACTCATATGGAGTGTAGGTGTATTGCGGTCCTACAGTCCACAGAAATCCATTTTCTAATCAGATTTGTGAATCGATACCTTCAAGTTGTTCTTACAAAGTATTTTATATAAAATTGTGCTCAACGAACAGCCTTACTTTGAAATCTAATGTCAAATAAATTGTCTCAGATTTCTGAAAACAAAGTCTCCCTATGACGTGAGTCCAGCTGTCGGTATGGCAACCTAGGGGATTATTGGATGGCAGAAGAGGTCTAGATGTGCTTTCTTGGTATGCAGTCTTCTCTCTCAGTGATTACTTTCTCATTCTCACAAACTGTTTGCATCTCTTCAAAGGCATTTTTAAGAGTGTCCCTGTTTAACACCACATATCACGCAGTTCTTATCTTATCTAGAAATGTATGGCCACTTAAAAGTCCTTGAAATGACATGAATGCATAGTTGTTCCTGTCACTACATGTGATGTGGTTGTTTATTAATTGCCGTACGTAGAGCCGGATGACCTTATAAATTCATTATTCTATTAGCATCTTGTCAATATGAGTTTATGATCTGGCTGCCCTTTACTGGGCTATATTAAAGCAGAGACATATCTGTATTAAAATTGTCTGATAGTGTTATTTACACTGATTAATATACTGAAGATGTATGTAAACAACCTGCTAGTGTTGTTTTGTAGTGTTTAAATTAAATAATCAGTAATGCATTTCCATGCTTTTAAATATGTTAAAGTTCAAGATCTCAACTGTCGCTCAGTTTATAGAAATGTTGTTTTCCTATTCAGTTCTCTCTGAGTGAAGCGTGACTTCCTGGAGTATATGGGAATGAAGCGCTCGTCCTTGTCTCTTGGTTTTATCTTCTCTCTTCCCTGCTGTCAGACTCATCTGGACCAGGTAAATTCACATTGATTGAACATTTTCATTGATTGAAATTGATTGGTATCTTTTGAACTGTGTTAAAATTATTTTATAGGCAACTCATAAAACATGAGAACTAAGTGTTATTTATTTGCACATCATGTAAAGTGGAAGAAAAATGCCCAGAAATGTTGTACTGAGCAGTAAAGACTATTAACATTAATACTGATTTTTCATGACTGATACTGATTTTTACAACAAATTATTTTTACATTTTTTTAACATTACATAGCCTAATAATTAGTCTAGTGCAATGAAAATAAAATGCATTATGAATAACAACAACAGCAATATTTCTAGCTGTTTTTATCTTGCGATTGGGCTAGATTACTTCTGCACAAATAACCCTGCACAAAAACTCAAAAAAAAAAAAAAAGAAAGAAAAAAGAAAAAAATCCTGAAATTTTCTAGAATTTTTCCATACCTTTGCAACCCTAGTATGGTGTGATTTATTTCAGAATATCATGTATTGTAAACACATTTTATTTATCATAATGCTTGAGATTGTTATTTT
>JAHKKF010534577.1:0-24301 GCA_019740295.1 Labeo calbasu
ATAGATAGATAGATAGATAGATAGATAGATAGATAGATAGATGATAGATAGATAGATAGATAGATAGATAGATAGATAGATAGATAGATAGATAGACAGACAGATATAAAATATAAAACGTGGTCCATAGTTTAAATATCTTTAAAATCTTTTGTCCACCAAAAAAAAAAAACAACAAAAAAACAACAACGTACATGCAGAAAAAAGGACCAATGCAACCCTTATGACTGTATATCAAGTCTGCAGCAAAAAAAACCTAATATTTATAATGATTTATTATATTTGTACCATCCACAAAGTATGTCTTTATCTACAAAGCTTGTTTTTTTTTTGTTTAAATATATAAAAGCTACTTTTTTCCTAAATACATAAAGTTGTAAGCTAGCGGCAAAACTTTTAAATGGCCCTGAACCACAGCATGACGCAGCAAAGTCTTTTCTAGACCATTTTCACACCAATCACTTGCCCCAGGGCTGAAACTATTGGAAAGCTGACACTTATAACCAAGACAGATAGGATTTACGATAACAAATATAACGATGCATTAACCGTGGGGCTCCAGTGGATGACATATTCCGGCCCAATTCCATGATTCATGACATCACGGACTACCCGAGACCGCTAAGGTATTTCCCAAAGGGGAGTCTGACTTCACAAGACTTCTCAATATCTCAGACCACCAGAATAGTTCATCTACACCTAGCTGTCTCTCTCGAGCGTCTCCATCACCCTATCATTTTCTTTCGCTTCTCTGAGAAAACATTTCGATTGGTTCACGAGGGTAAGGTTCACGACCAAAGATGGATCGCTATCTGACTTGAATTATCCCATTAAACGTGACACAGCCAAAGGCCACGAAAGTGCTGAAGCAAACAGAGAGAAACTAGTGTCGATGTGATGACTTTACACTTCTGATGTTCGACAGTGATCTTTTTGCTCTACGCAGCAGAGTCGAAGCTCCATAAATGAATGCATCGTGAGAATAGTCCAACATCGCTCTATAAAATAAAAGTATTATTGCTTGTGGTTTATCGCTGAAGATGATTCAATGATGGCCTGGATTATGGCTTTGCAGGAGAGCAGGCACAAGGGGGTCTGTTCAGCAATAAAACGTCAATATAAACCCTCACTTTTCCACAAAATAAAGACAGGAAGACTTGCTCTTATCTCAAACAACTAAAATGTGTCTCTTTAGGAGCTAAAATGTAAATAAAATGTGCCAACAGGTCTTAAATATATTATTAGCCACACATATTCAGTGGAATTAACATGTTTGATTATTAAAATCTAGCTCTGGGAAGAACAAAAATTGTTATTATATATTGCATTTAAAGAATTTAAAATGTAAATAGACTGTGCTAACATTAAATGTTATTAGCCATACAGTATAAGTAGGCATTAAATGTTTTGATTATTAAAATTTAGCCTTAAGTACAAGTAGGAGGAAAGTGTGTTCTCTGTATTCAAACTTTATCTCTAAAATAAAACTGCTTTACGGTTATTTCCACAGTCTCTAAAGACAAAGGCAGAGAGTGAAGAAATAAATATGAGTGATGGAGGAATGGACTCCACTGCCTTACAACAAATATTTGTACAGGAATTAAGACTCTTGAGCTGTAGAGGAAACATTTGTCCTCCTCCGTAGAGCTTGGAATAATATTCTTCACGTTTCTATTTTCCAGACAGTCTCATCCAAGCTCATCTGTTACAGAAGCTCAGTTGGATCGTCTCTACAACATATTAACTGTCGAACTGTCGACGGATTAGCTCTTTAGCACTCTCAAATGAAAAATCAGGCTAAAAAACGCTGTTAATACATGGAATGTCGCCAAGCATGACCAGAAACAGATTGGCTTATAAATGTACAAGTGTGAAGATCACAGATGCGCAATGGCTCATCTTTTGCGCCCGGCTGCATGGCAACTTGAGACAACCGCTGTACTGAAACCGGGATGCTGGGTCGCTTCCAGCAAAGGAGGGAACGGGGTGGGTGGATCGGTCAAAGTGGAGGCAACTTCAATGCGCTTGTGTTGTAAATTAATTCATCCACCTCCACACTTCCTCCCTCACATGAGAGCTGCACTCGTTTTTTTTTTTTTTTTTAGCTAATCTACAGTGACAAGGGGTCATCGCCTGTGTCGCTCGCCCTGTTTTTGGGAGGGCGGACACGAAGGACGTCAGATGGGATACCCCACTTTCTACCCTTAGATATTCTTTTAAAAATGTAACTTTACCACAATGTCTAAGTTATGAAGCAAAACTGCCTATAGGAGGACAGGATCGTAAAACCTTTATGATCCACGAAAAGTAAAAGTTCTAGTAAACTGGATAAAAGTTTAAGTAAGTGTTTTTGACTGTAGTATTCTCAGCTGTGTTTTACTGAAGTCTGTTTCCACCACTAAATAAAAAAAAAGGAGGGAATCTCACAGTTCTGACTTTATAACTCATAACTGCGCATTTTTTCTCTTACAATTTTAAGTTTACATCTCCTCAAAATTCTAAAAAAATTTTTGTGTGAGATTTAAACTTGCAGTTCTGATTTTTTTTCTCAGAATTGTGAGTTTATATTTCGTAATTCTGACTTTATAACACACAAAAATGAAAGAATTCTGAAAATAGGCAAAATTGCGAGTTTGTATCCCACTGTTCTGGTTTTACAACTTGCAATTGTGAATTTATTTTCGTACACTTCCAGAATTGCGAAATATAAACTCACATTTGCGAGAAAAAAGTTAGAATTGAGAGATACAAACTCGCAACTACGAGAAAAAAGTCAGAATTGTGAGATACAAACTCACATTTGCAAGAAAAAAGTCACATTTTGGGTTTTTATCTCTCAATTATGACTTGCTTGAAATAGCGATTTTATTTTCCACTATTTTGATTTTACACATTGCAATTGCAAGTTTATGTCATGCAAAAAGGTCAGAATTGTGAGATATAAACTCGCATTTGCGAGAAAAAAAGTCAGAATTGTGAAATACAAACTTACATTTGCTGGAAAAGTCAGAATTGCGAGATATAAAACTCAAAATTGTGGGAAAAAAGTCAGAATTGACAGATACAAACTTGTATTTGTGAGAAAAGTCAGAATTGCGAGATATAAACTCAAAAGTGTGGGAAAAAAAGTCAGAATTGACAGATACAAACTTGCATTTGTGAGAGAAGTCAGAATTGCAAGACATAAACTCGGAATTGCGAGAAAAAAGTCAGAACTGTGAGATGCACACTCGCATTTATAAGAAAAAAAAGTCTAATTGTGAGTTTTTATCTTGCAATTTTGACTTTCTTGCAATTACAAGTTTATATCCCTCTATTCTGACTTTATACATCGCAATTACGAGTTTATATTACTCAATTCTGAGAAAAAAAGTCAGAATTGTGAGATGTAAATTTGAAATTGGCAAAAAAAAAAAAAAAAAAAAGTGAAATGCTATTTTTTGAATTTTTGCTGAAAACGGGCTTCCATGGCATTTCAATCATTTCAATACATAACATTTAATTCCACCGAATTCTAAAAATGCTAAAACCCTCTACAGATTGGAGACAAATGCTATTTATTTATGTTGATTTACGCCTTAAAGTCGTGTTTCGGACCGATGCGGTTGCCTTCAAGTTCATGTCAGGACATTTTACCTTGGCCCAGTCTTTGGGAGTTCTGCTGCTCCTGTTGCTGCTGCTGTCTTCGCGCCAATTTCTTCATCTGAAAAAATAACGATAAAAGCACAATCAGAAAACTTTCGCGACTCCCCAGACCAACTCTCGGCTATCTAAAGAGAGATGCTCCTTGTTGTTCACCTCTGCTTGAACTACGCCAAGCTTGATCTGGCTGCATTATATTATCCACAGCCTTTTGAAGATAAAATCAGGGCTCTGAGGTGGGTTTCAGACGCTAACGTAAGAGCAGGATGGATGTGAATACATCTCTCTCGAACTCTTGGGGAGTTTTTTGTGGAATGCGTCGAGAGGTTAAGCTTCAGGCAGATAGCGACTGAGATTTGCTGTCTCGAGCCTCGCTTGCCTTTTCCCTTTTGGCAGCGGCTGCGAGGAGTTTAGTGCGTTGTTGGAGGATTACTTGCAAATTGTTGTGTTATCTGGTCCTTGGATGTACATTATCGGGTTTGCGCGAGTAATACTGGATGATTAATAAGGTAGTGTACAGGGGCTGGACTCACCTTAGCTCTTTGGTTCTGGAACCACACTTGAACCACGCGAACGCTCAGGCCTGTCTCTGCAGCCAGCGTCTCTCTTACCTAGATTATATGACAAAAATCATTCATTTATTTAGCAAAGAGTCTACATAATATATGGAAGCCCATTTCCATGTCAGAGTGTTTTAAAAAATAACTGATTTTTATTGTGACTTTATCTCAAAATATATTTCCTAGAACTAAATCTAATCTCAAATTTTTCACACAGGTGCATCTTGACCTCACAAGCTTTTTTTCCTCTTAATTTACTATTTATTGCAGTGGGACTTCACATCTCACATTTCACAATACTTCATGTAATTGTAACTATCTCTTACAATGTTACAATGCGACTTTATTTCACAACTGCAACTGCGTATCTTGTAATTGTGACTTTTTCTCCTAAGTACACTACGGGTCAGTAAGATTTTTTTTTTAAAGACATCTCTTCTGCATTTATTTGATTCAAATACAGCAAAAGCAGTAATATTGTGAAATATTTTTACTATTTAAAATAACTGCTTTCTAATCGAATATATTTTAAAACGTCATTTATTCCTGTGATCAAAGCTAAAATTTCAGCATCATTACTCCAGACTTTAGTGTCACATGATCCTTCAGAAATCATTCTAATATGCTGATTTGCTGTTCAAGAAACATATTATTATTATCAATATTTAAAACAGCTGAGTACATTTTTTCAGTATTCTTTGATGAATAGAAATATTCAACACCAGCATTTATATGAAATAAAAAGTTTCAAGAAATTAATACTTTTATTTAGCCAGGATGCTTTAAATTGATCAAAAGATAAAGACATTTATAATGTTACAAAAGATTTGTATTTCAGATAAAAGCTGTTCTTCTGAACTTTCTTTTCATCATAGAAACCTGAAAAAATTCTACTCAGCTGTTTTCAACATAAAAATAATAATAAATGGTTTTTGAGCGGCAAATCAGAATATTACAATGTTTTCTGTTGGATCATGTGACTGGATGCTAACAATTCAGCTTTTAAATTATTGAAATATATTCAAACAGAAAAGAGTTATTTTAAATAGTAAAAATATTTCTGAATTTTACTATTTTTGCTGTACTTTGGATCAAATAAACGCAAACTTGATGAGCAGGAGAAACTTCTTTTAGAAACATTAAAAATCTTACTGCTCAAAAACTTTTGACTGGTAGTACAAGCCTTCATATCTCACAATTGTAATTTTATTTCACGTTATTGCAACTTGATTATTTCATAACTGTGACTTCACATCCCACAAATTATTCATATTTTTGTAATTTTGAGAATTTCTCACAATTACAACTTTATTTTTCATAGTTGTGACTGTATATTGTGACTATACATCACAACTCTGACTAAAAATTCCAGTCGCAACTTCATATCTCAAAATTGCGTCATTAATTTCATCTTTTTGAAACTTTATTACAAGTAATTGCGAAACAATTGCAAAATTATATCCAACAATGTGCCAATTTTTTATTTTAAACCTCACCTCATAATCACCCATTCGATTTTCTCTGAGCCACAAATGACTTCTTAATGGTGTTCAAGAGACAGAAGAAACTGATATCTGGAGGAACTCACCTTCCGGCAGGGTTTGGAAGAAACCTCGAAGGAAGCTTTGAACGCACGTCTCTGCTGCGTGGTGAGGATGGTACGTGGTCGCTTGGGTCTCCTCGGGTCTTTCCCATCGTCTCCCTTCCCGTTGCCTCCCGAGCCCTTCTCCGGCTTGATATCCAGTTCCTCGTCTTCGCTTTTCTCTGGAAAGACATCCATAATTCACAGGAATCAGTACTTACTTTTAAAACTCTGCAACTTTTTAGACAGCCTGTTGATAAATAGATGTTTTTGTTCTTTTCAATTTCAGGAGATTTCGTCACAGTGCATCTATAATGAAAGGAGACACATGTGGTTTTAATACTTTTGTTATCAATTTATTAGTGCACGAGTGGGCCACATCCACTGCGAAACGGCAACTCTGACTGTGAAGTATGTGAATTTGTCATCGGACTGGACGTCGTGTCATTTAAAATTAATAGCGCGCGGCTTTGGCTGTTTTACACTATATAAATCTTTGATAAGAATCCAACACAGCGGATGCAACGTTTTGGGGAAGGTATGAACGTGGAGTACATATGGGAAATGAGGGCTAATATCCAGGGGAAGCGAAACAGATAGCAAAACCACGGATTGAAACAGTGAACATGCTTGCAGAAAGAAAGCCAACTCCGTGAGCAGATTTTAAACTGGCCAATCCATAAAGTTCAATATCTCGCCTCATATCGCAAAATGTACACTGCCTGTTCATATGAACTAATCAAAGTGTCTCAATTAGTCTAAGGTGATCCTCGGGCGGGTTAATCAAGCCTGCCCTGTGTCGTGATAATCTCTCTCAGTAGGTCCAGCTAATGTGCCATATTCACAAAATGGCTCCTGGCTTTCCTACTGTAATTATTATAGTCAAATGGGGGATTGGCTTTATTGTTCAGTGGGTGGAGGTTTCATCCAATAAGCCACATCAGCTTGTGTTTAATAGAATAATAATAGTAATTAAAAAAAAAAGGTGCCAAACTCCATAACGTGGCCCGGTGCAAAAGTTAAAAACCCAAATGGGCACGTTCCCAGCGTGACTGTTTTTCGAGATTAAGGGCTTCTGCAATTTGGCACTAGTGGCTTTTGTGGCATCAGCAGTGAACATCTCTGGCGATTAGGCCTGCAAATGGTTTGGCCTTTTTAAGTGATCAGCGGGAGATACAAACATGATGGGCTGCTTCGGTCCTCTCTCTCATCTGTTTCTGATCTCGTTTTCTGCCAGTAGTGTGGTGTGCTGCAAACTAAACGAATTCCTTGAAATTACACTTCACTTCTTGCGCTCAGGTCAACTTAGAAGCACCGCACACACATCCAAAAAAAAACGTACAAATGAAGAATAGAAAAAAGACAAATGTCCTAGAAAGTTGACGCAGTCTTGCTGAAGCATCTGACAAATTTCTAGCCGTTTGAGAGAGTGGACTGCGTGCGTGTGTGCACGTTTAAATGAAATCCACATGGGGATGGTAAAAGTGAGGCTTGGTGAGACGCCTCATTACGGTGAAGTGAGGGAAACGGAGTCTGAGGGGCTGATAAGAAGTGAGGGGACACAGGGCCTGAAATCCCTCTTTTCACTCACAGGGATTCAAGCTTTTCTTTTCAGCAACTTAACTTGCTCACTTCAGACTTTTCTCTGTCAGAAGGGGCCATGTCATTTTATGTCTTTCTTTTGGCTTTTTTCCTCCGTAGTACACAGAATAAGATATTTTGAAAATGGTCTTTGTGTTATCTGTCCGTACAATAATAGTCAATGTTGTATTGGCATTCACCGTATGAACAAAAAACACCTTCTTCTGTGTTGTCTAAAAATATTTTCATGAATACGCTGACATCATGGTCTGTGGTGTATAGATTAGTCTGTATTCATACCTGAGTCTGAGTCATCGGGGCTGACAGAGCCGAGCAGGTCTTTTTCTCTCTCATAGTCGTTCTTGCACAGCAGCTGTCCGTCCTTCAGTACAAATTCGTCCCCTTTTCTCAGCTGTCGGTCACACACACAGCAGCAGAAGCAGTTGAGGTGGTACACGCACTCCAGCGCCCGCATCACAAACTCTGTGGGGGCGATTTTCTCCAGGCACCCGCTGCATTTGGTCGCAAATAACCTGAGAAAGTGACAGAGAAAGAGAGAAATGTATAAGTGCTTGAAAAATCTGTCTAGAAAGAGATAAACAACTTCAAAATTTAGCTCTAAAAGTTTGGGGTTGGTAAGATTTTTTAAAGTTTTTTAAAAAAGAAGCCAAAACATGTTTTTTCATTGTGCATTCCAATTAATTGCAATCAAACTGCAGTTGGGTTATTTTGATTAAGTAAAAAAAAAAAAACTGACATGAAAAAACATGATTTTTTATTTATATGATCAAAAATATAGTAAAAACTGTAAAATTCTAAAATATTATTACAATTTGTAATTACAATATGTGTTTCCTATTTTAATATTTTTTTTTTCTATGACGGCAAAGCTGAATTTTTAGCAGCCTTTCTCCAGTCTTTAGTGTCACATGATCCTTCAGGAATAATTCTAATATGCTGATTTGCTGTTTAAAAAAACATTTCTTATTATCAGTGTTAACAGTTGCGCTCCTTAATATTGTTGGAAACCAAGAAAGCTCAAAGGGTAATTTATTTGAAATATTTGTAATATTATAACCATCTTTACTGTCATTTTTGATCTATTTAATGTGTCTTTGTCAGTGTTGGGCAGTAACTAGTTACTAATAACTAGTTACAGTAATAATATTATTAGTAGCATAACTAATTACTAATAAGACTTCAGTAATAATATAACAGTTACCATCCATAAAACAGCTTTTGATGTCTCAACCCCTACTGATTCGAAATTCAACTGACCAATAATTCCTAGATTTATTTTCATAATTTTCACAACTCACACAGGCACATGAAGTCCCCAATGCAGCAGGCAAGCTTGGAATATGGAAGCTTACATTCAGTGGATGGAAATATTGCCATCACATTGATTTTGTTAGGAAAAAAGATTATCTGAACAATGATGTTTCAGTTGTGGTGTTACTTTATATTACAAAATATGATAAATATGTGACCCTGGACCACCAGCTATAAGGATCAATTTTTTGAAATTGAGATTTATGCATCATCTAAATATCAATAAGATGAATAAATAAGCTTTCCACTGATGGAAAACTATTTGAACTATTTGAAATTCAGGAATCTGAAAAAAATAAAAATAAAAATAAAAATTATATATATATATATATATCAAACATAAAAAAAAATCATATCTTATATTTAGGGTAGAAAATTTGCAAAATATCTGAATAGAACATGATCTTTACATCTTATTACTTAATATCCTAATGATTTTTTGTTTTGTTTTGTTTTTTTTGATAATTTTGACCCATACAATGTATGGTTGGCTATTGCTATAAATCTACCTGTGCGACTTCGGACTGGTTTTGTGGTCCAGGGTCACATATGCTAAAATACAAAATGAAATATTATCGTATATGGGAGAAACAGAGAAATTATAGCTACAATTAGCTTCAAACTATGACAATTAATGAAAATAATACAACACTTTTACTTAAAAGTCACCATCACCATTGACTGTTTGTAATAACGATCCAGCATAGATTTTGATCAAATGATGAGGCAGAAATATATTATTAGTAACATTTTATGGGGAAGATATGCAATTTCACAACCTCTCTGAGGTGTGAAGAAAACGTAATACAACTAGAATAACTAATTACTGTTGCCTGAACGTCATAAGTACGTAATACTTTTGAAAGGAGTAACTAGTAACGAGTAAAAAATGTTTTTTTTGAGTAATAAACCCAACAGCAGTCTTTGCCACATAAAAGTCATAATTCTTTAAAAAAGTAAAAATAAAATCTTACTGGCCCCAAACATTTCATGGCAATGTACATGTCTTACAAACTATTGGATATAGTGGAAAAACAGCATACAGTTTTGAAATGACATAACAATGTGTAAATAATGACAGAATTTAAATTTTTGTGTGAACTGGCCCTTTAAGAGACTTAAAGGTACTGTAAGAGTGAAGCGTGAGTAGGCATCACAGGACAGTGAATGTCTTTACATGTGCTTGTCCATCATAGTTTGGTGATTAAGGGGGCAGGGGGCATGAGGTTGAGCCCCTGAGCGATCTGCTTTGACACTGGCTCATCTGTTAATGCAGCCTGGATAACTCCTCAACGCTTCAGCAGAACCCAAAGGGAGGAAATACGGGATCACCTCTCGACCCAACGCACCAGCAAACCTCAATCAGCGGCGTGGGCCCTCAGCTCCACTGGCTTTACCCCGCTCACTGCAGTGATTAGACAGGCTCCAGCGCCACTCGCACAATGCTACTGAAACGGGAAGTTATTTCTTAGGGAAGGGATGACTTCAAATCTGTTTGCATTCTGTTTCGTGGGAGATTTTTACATTTTTTTTTGCAATTAGACAAACACCTACTGATCAGAGAAAATAGCATAAATAAAACACTTAAACATTTTTTCACTGCAAATTTACACTATGTTGCCATGAACTGATCTCCTGTCAGATAAACTCTAAAATCACACGCTATGCCACAATACATGTCTGTTTACATAACAGACCGCGGCTGCCCCCGCAGCCTTCATTTCCTCCTTACGGTGTCGATAAAATCATTTTGGTTTCATTACAGGCAGAGATATTGCCATCTCGCTCTCGTCTTGTGAGGTTCAGCGGGAGCCCACCTCTACAGGAAGCGGTGTGTGTGACAGTGTCCAGCCCATAAAAGCTGATTTATTAGCCTTGGTTCTTTTGTTTGCTCTGGCTGGTAGGACAGCTGCCCCGGCGCTTGTGCGTATCTCTGCATTTCATCTGTGGCATTGTTCGTCGGGAGGGAGAGATGGGGAGAATGCCCATCGTCATATTCTGTCGATGGCGGACAGGGTTGGTTGACAGTGATGAATATGTGTTAATATGAGTCCAGATGAATATGTGTAAATATGGTGGGTTTTGTGATGGTAATTTCATTGTGAGATGGTGATGGGGGACTGATAATAACAGCCCGCTGGACACACGACCAGCTGCATCGCTGTTTGTAGGAGTTTTGTATAGCTGGCTATTTTTTGACGCGACTGTTGTCTTGCATGTCAGAGTTTCTATGGGCGTCCTTTGAGATGTCATGAGAATAAACCGACACAGCATACAGTGGAATCGCCTTGTCATTTATGGAACAGCATCATTATTAATGCTGGAAAATAACTGGTAAATATTAATTGGCGGTTACTGTAGGTTTTATGTACTATTTATAATCATTACACTATTTTACTTCATTAAATCAGTTTATATTTTATATTTAGAAAGAAAGGCCAAACAAATATATATATATAAGCCTCATTTAGGATTTTTTATTCTATATATATATATATATATATAAAGTACAGTATATGTGTGAATGTCATGTAATTATTATATTGAGCTAGTAAATATATAGTTATTTAATTTGGCTTATTATCAATTGTTAACAATGTTATGGGATCAATAAATAGGATTTTATTTTAACTCCTTCACAAGGGGGTCATCATGTTTGGGATCTTTGGGATCAAAAACTTTGAGAATAACAATATGGATACTGGCATTAGCAGGCTAAACATAAGCTTATAATCTTTTATTTATTGTGGGACAATAAGAAGATTAGAAGGTTTTTATTTGCCAGTGGAAAACTATTAATCCTAACTAAACTGTTGGCATGCCAGCAATTCTCTTGTGTTTGTGGGATATCCGTCTACCTGGCTCCTTTCTTCAATCTGAATATTTCTAAGGAACACACCTTTATCATTTTATGTTTAGACACAGCCTGATCTGTTGTGGTTACTCCCAATTGTTCGAGCAATTACATCTATACAGATTTCATTAATCACATGAAAATAGAATTATTTTCCCCCCACAAATCAAGAACTGAGCAAGTATTGAAGATTAGCATGGTTGTAATTTTTGGCATGAAGAGCACGGTGCTGTGATACGATCTTGTGAAACATCTGTAAGGAAGATGAGTTGGTAACAATAACAAGATGATTTTGCACATTCCATCATATTTATGGAGTTTTCGCTGTCCAAACACATCCAAACACTCACGACTTTCACATTAAACGATGGCTGACGTGATATTTTGGCTAGATTAACCAGTTACATGCCGGATCTGTCAAACAATCGGACAGAATAATCAATCTGTCATTACTCGAACGTTCATTCAACAATGCGGATCCTCGTCAAAGACTCCGGGGCGAAAAAGGCTGGAAAGCACAGGAAATGAACCCTATTGAGAAGTGGTGACACTTTCCAGTTTCGCCCGCTCACCTCGACGCCGCCCCGCTCTCAGGATCCTTCTCATCCAAATGAAAACATTCCCTTTCATCCGCCTCTTTTCTTCTCACCTCCTTTTTCCCCACCCGTTCTAATCTTGTAAGCCATTATTTTTCTATTTCCCCTCTCTGTCACTTTGCATTATTTTTGCTGCTGTAATTCCCATTTGTTCCTTCTGGAATCTTCCTGTCCTGGCTTTGTCCCGGCGTCTAATCCGGACTTTTTGGCTGTCGTCAGCCCCCCTGACCCGTTCCCCATTCTCAGTGGGACCTCTGATGGAATAGCCACGCATGACGCCCCTGCTATAGCAACCACACCTCTGCAGGAAGGCGACGGCTAACTTTTCGGATGGGCAGAGAAAGCCTTTCACAAGCTGGCAGCAGAAGTAAATCCTTCTTGGAGGAACAAGGGGAATTAGCAGGGAGCAGTGGAGTAGGGATTTAACCCTACCCCTTTTTTTCCTTTTGAAAGGCACAGTCACTTCAACTCCCACTGATCGCCACAATCAAACAGGGCAGAGGCGGGGGGTAACAGAAAGAGAGAGAGGGAGGCGGCCGGGATGAGGGGGGTGAAAGAGAGCAGCCCAGTGAATGACACAAGCGCTGGATTGTGGAGGAGCCCCTAATCCCACTTTAATACCTTTCCAAGTTCAGCGCCGAAAGAATGCGCTTTAAAACAACACCGCAGTGTGAGCGGGCGAAGGCCGACTGGGATGGGGGGGCCAGTGCTCTCAATCCCCCGTAACATTACCTGATTAGCCTGGGTGAGCTACGGAGTAAGGGCACGCAGGGGAAGAGCGAACCGGACGTTGGGACAGAAGTAAACAACGGCAGCATGTACTGGGATGCAGCACGTCTTCTGGAGGGGATTTCTGTCCTGTGGTTTGAGATGAAAGCTGATGAAGACTAGAGAGTTGAATACTTCAGTCGAGACGCATCCCCACATCTGGGCCTTTTTAAACGATCTGCCTTTACTAATTCAATGAGGGAAAGTACAACCACCGAACACAAAATGCAATAGAATATTGGTCTCAAGCAGCAAAAAGAGTCTAAAGATCATGTACATTATGACATGAGGACAATGACGAGTCAACAAAGTGTCCAAAACTTTGGAACTTTGCACTTTAAAATGGCTTGCTTTACCCATTTTTTGTATGTGCTATGTATTATAATGCTCATTAAAGGATTAGTTCACTTTCAGAATAAAATTTTCCTGATAATTTACTCATCCTTATGTCATCAAGATGTTCATGTCTTAATAAGGTTTTTGAGGAAAACGTTCAAGGATTTTTCTCCTTATAGTGGACTTCAATGAGAGCCAACGGGCTGAAGGTCCAAATTTGGGGTCGACCGATTATCGGCGCTGATATTTAGCATTTTTTTATGGTTATCGGTATCTGCCATTTTCAACAACGATTTGCCGATAAATTAATTTAAAAGCATTTAAAGAAAGTTTTTGTCAAAGCCTCTTTTATTTTTAATTTTGAAATAAAATTTCATTTTTACACCAGACATATATATTGGTTAAAAATATTGATTATCTTTCTTTTTGATGTGTAATAATGATTAATATTAATTACTTAGTAATAAACTTACTAAGTTTTTCATCAGCAAAAATGTTTAATTTAGATAATAACCCTGGTTTGGTGTTGCAAATGATCCAGAAATCAGTTCTGAGCTTGATGTCAGTTTTTTTTTTTTAAGAAAATAATTTTATTTTTATTTACTTTTATTTAGGGGTCAATGGATTATCGTCCTGCCCGATTATTGGTGCCAATATTAAGCATTTTTATGGTTATCGGTGTTGGTAATTTTCAAAACCGATTTGCCGATAAAATAACTTAAACGCATTTAAATAAAATTTTTGTTAGAGCCCTTGTTATTCTTAATTTTGTTCTTCATTTTAATTTTTACATCAGACATATATATCGGTTCAAAATATCGGTTATCGGTCCATTTGATCTGTAATTATCAGTATCAGCAACGGCCATGAAAAAACATATCGATTGACCCTTAGTCCAAATTGCAGTTTCAATGCATCTTCAAAGGGCTGTATAAGATCCCAGCCGAGGAATAAGTGTCGTATCTAGCAAATGATGTCACAAAAAAATTCTGTACTTTTCATCCACAAGTACTCATCTTTCACTTTTGCTCAACTTCAAGCATTATGTAGTCATGATGGAAAGGTCACGCGTGACATAGGCAGAAGTACCAACGCAGTGTTTACAAAGCGAACATGCAAAGAACAATAAACACCCTTCACAATAAAAGATAAAACAATGATGTTGGATGATTTTGAAGTTGGAGGAGATGAGACAGAGTTTTTCACTCTACCCTACCTTTTTGAATCGGAGTACACAGACAAACAACTAAACGTGTGACCTTTCCAACATGACTATCTAATACATGAGGTCAAGCTAGTGCAAGATGAGCATTTGTGGTTAAAAAGTATATACGTTTTATTTTATTTTTTAGAAAATGACAGATTGTTTTGCTAAACAAGACCCTTATTCCTCAGCTGGGATCATGTAGAGCCCTTTGAAGCTGCACTGAAACTGCAATTTGGACCTTCATATCGTTGATCCCCATTGAAGTCCACTATATGGAGTTAAGTCCTGGAATGTTTTTCTCAAAAACCTTAATTTCTTTTCGACTGAAGAATGAAAAAACATGAACATCTTGGATGACATGGGGATGAGTAAATTATCAGGAAATATCTATTCTAGAAGTGAACTAATCCTTTAAGAGTATTGTGGTGTTAGCTTAGCAACATGCTAATACTAAACTACTGAAAACAATTAGAACTTGAGCCATTAGTGCAGATTGCTATTTACGATTTGCTATGTAGTTGCCTATGTAGAAGAAATCAATCCACAGAATTTTCATTCTAGATGCAAGGCAGCTGACTGGTAGGTTTCAAAACAGAACTTATTGTGGATACTATGTGGAATGATGAATTATAAAGCTAAGAAAATTCCTACTGAGCCATTAATACAAATTACAACAAAAAGGGGATGAAAAAGACACAGACCAAACAGGACTGGGGAGGGGAAGACGTTAAAGTCCCTCAGACACCCATTTTGTTTGTCCTGAGGATGTACACTCTCTACCAAACACCTGAGCGCACAGATTAGCAGATAAGACCCTCGCATTTGGATCAACAGACACAATTCAAGCAGCGCAGTGCCAACATTGATTCAGACCCAGACCCCACGAGTCAAATCACAGATAATCCACACAGATAACTTCAGAAAAGATCATTATCTGCTTCCAGACTCTCAGAGTCCAGTTGAATCGGTATTCACACACCAAGACTGCATGTCTGATGAAAAGAAATGTCCACCATTGGAATTTTAGAGCAAAAGGTACCAGATGACATTAAATACATTTTCAATTAAGTCAAATGAAATAAAATTGAATTGAAAAAATGTATTTAGTATAAACATATATGCCTGTTAAATAATGGTTTGAATCTGGCACGTGTAATGCCTCATTCCCCTGCGCATTACAGGCAAAAGTGCCCAAATTCCTCCACGTTCCTTGTTTTCTGACATGAAATTTTCCCTGCAGGGTGTCTACGTCTTGCACGGACAGAGCGTTTGACGGCTCATCAGAAGAAGATATTTCTGTGATTAAAAAAAAAGTCTAGGCCCTCACCTTCCAATTCCTCTCAGAACGGTACGCACTTTCTCTTTGAACCGCTTATGAGCAACTTAAAGTGTGACAACATCTTAAAGCTTTCACCACATGTTGCCAATGATTTCCCGACCACTAAAGACCTTTCCCTCAATGCCTCTAACTGGCTGATAAGAATCACATACCCAAAGGAGATTAAAGATGAGTCTAGAGAAGCGAGAGAGGTGTGGGGGAGAGTGCAGCTCGATAATCGCTGTACATTTAGCAACACATGCTCTCATCCCCACCTATCCTCTCGTCTGTACTGAACATGCAGGGGAACGAGAAAAAAAGCCTGTAACGATTTCGGAATGGATTCTTATGTCACCACATTTCCATCAAAGGCTCTGTCTAACAGCTGTAAACAATCACTTTGAAGACAGTCAGTCCCCCCAGGCTTCTTCAACCGAGCCCCCCAGGCCTGCGATGTGCTCTGGTCGTGTCAATCATGAAGACACGAACTCTGAGGTGTTTGTGAGAGGGGGTCGATTGAAGGAGAGTAGACGGACACCGCGTCTGGGAGCTACCTGGTTACAGGCTACATGGCTTCTGTGATCTTTTCTTTTTCTTTTTTCCATCTGTGACATGGATCCCAAGCTATCTTGTCTTCTGGATACCAACACAGAAAGAGAAAAGCAAAGAAAAAGAGTGAGAGAACAAAATTAAAACTGGAAGACACGTGAAGCGGTAAAATCATAATTCTGATATTTTTTTAATATTTGAGAGGTATGAAGGTAAAGCAATATTGTGTAATATTATTATGTAATGTATAATAAATTAACACACGTAATGCTTCTGGAAAATAAAGTGTTCTTTCTTCCTGATCCACAAAATGTTCTGAAATATATAAATTAAATACATATAAATATCAGTAACACTTTACACCAAACGTCCTTAGTTAACCTTAGTTAACTACATTGGTTAACATCAACTAACAATGAAAAATTCGGTAACACTTTACAATAAGGTTCATTAGTTAACTAAATTAGTTAACATAAACTAAGAATGAACAACACTTCTACAGCATTTATTAATCTAAACATTAATTTCAGCATTTACTAATGCTGTATTAAAATCACAAGTTGTGTTTGTTAATGCACTGTGAACTAACATGAACTAAAAATGAACATCTGTACTACTTTTTTATTAACTAGTGCTAACAAAGATTAATAAACACTGTAATAAATATACTGTTCATTGTTCGTTCCAACTAGTTAATACATTAACTAATGTTAACAAATGACACACTGTAAAGTGTTAACTAACATTAACAAAGATTCACAAAAACTGTAACAAATGTACTGCTAATTGTTAGTTAATGCTAGTTAATGCATGTTAGTTAAAGTGTTACCCAAATCTGTACAGGTGGCAGGAAACATCCATCCATCCTATAAACTTTAAAACAAGCTTTTGTCAAGCCAGTTTCAAAAAAAAAAAAAAAAAAAAAATATATATATATATATATATATAAATATAAAACATTGAGAAAAACACCTTTAAAGTTGTCCAAACGAAGTTCTTAGCAATGCATATTACTAATCGAAAATTAAGTTTTGATAATTTTACTGTAGGAAATATCTTCACGGAACATGATCTTTACTTCATACCCTAATGATTTTTGCCATAAAAGAAACATCGACCATTTTGCCCCATGTATTGTTGGCTATTGCTACAAGTATACCCGTGCTACTTATGACTGGTTTTGTGGTCCAGGGTCACATATAAATCTGTTTGTTTTCATCACGCATCAGCACGCTAGACCAATTTGCACTACTAAACAGACACTGTGACACTTTCCACACTCATAAATGCTGGCTGCACTTCCATGCTGCTGGTTATACTGCACATTTTGCAGTTTCTAATCTAAAAGACCATAAAATTAAAATAAATTTATATTACTTAAGTAAATACGAGCACTAAAAATCAGCATGTGAAACTGAGTAGGACTCCAAGCCAATATCATGACTTGGTTGCGAACGAGCAACATAGATAAAGTTTCTACTGGTTTAGTGTGCCATAAAATCATTGCTCTTTAATATTCTTTAAGAATAACGGCAACACTTCTAGCTTTTTGGGGGGTGAGATTAAATGCAATTGATCATAACTCAAGTCCTTAAACTTTAAACACAGACTAAAAAATGCTGTTTCATTAGACAAATACCATAATCATTAAAGTAAAACTTCTCTTTAATAATCCATGAGGAAATGGGCCTCTATTACTGCTTAGTATCAGCGTTTCTCCTCGGCGTGGAGAGATTACAGTGTGAACTAATGAAGGCAAATAAAGAGTATCTTCACCACGTTCCCCTGGGCAAGCTCAAGTCAACGCTAAGAGCTGCTTAATCACCTCCCTCTCTATACTAAATTAGCATAGTAATGGGCTTTAAATTGAGGCTCTTTGTTTTTTAATTAAACTCCCAGCAGGTAAAAGTAAAACACATTAGAGGAGAATGTGCACCTTCATTACTGGCCCAGAGGTGTTTTCCTCCATCAAACAATCTTTGGGCTCTCGTTCTCTTGAGGAACACTGAGGCAAGATCTCAGAAGACACGTTTCATCTCTCACTTTGTCCCCTGCTCGTTTAAAATATCTATCAAATTAGAAGCAAACTCTTTTTGAAGCTTGTGGGGTGTTGATGATATGCCTTGTGGCTAACAAATGGCTCGTAAGCCGCGGTATGAGTCACCATCTCGGCGAAGAACGTGTGATCGTCTACCTCGCCGTGATAGATAAGCGGATTTGCCTAGACAGGTTCTCCTTTGGTCTATGACACCATTGTCTTGTACATCTAAGAATGCTGGGAGGTTTTTAGCGCAGGAAGGTGACTGGCTGGCTTCGGGGATTGTTATTCATATTTGTTTTGCAACAGCTGATTTATTACCCCACAGAATTCAACACCTGACGGCGTGCAGCGAATTCCCACAATCATGAATCTGGCATTTAAGACTATTGAAACGACTGATGAGCTTTACAAAAATCTAATCACTGCGATCGATGCGACGAGGATGCGGATCAATGTCGCTTTATGCTCTGACGAAATCCCCATCGCAGCTTTACGGCCATCAACATCACGGTAATTCTCATTATACAACATATTTCAAGTTCAATTTGTGTTTTGGAGTGTGCTTTAGCTCCAAAAACTCATGTTATGTTAGTGCCTCAGGGTTCTGTCCTCTCTTTTGGAAAGCGGTTACGTGACATGTTACATTTTTTCTTTCTGTTCACAGAAACACATGTTTCGTGCGGCTCCTGACAGGAAAATATTCCACGCGTGGCTGAACACCCTTATTGATCTGACAAACTGAGCTGTAGCACAACGTGAGGAGATGTATTCAAAAATACGACGCGTTTTCTACCTGGTTGAGCGGTTAAATTATTCTCAGGCGTGATCATCAAAAATGCTTTCTGCTCCGGTGAACTGAGAGACGTAGCAACTTGAGGGGTCATTCGCAGAGGTAGGAGGCACGGCTGAGGGAGAGTATCAGTGTCCAAACATGTCTACACACTTACCTCAATGCCTCTCAGCGAAACACAGGGCCAAGTGCAACACTCACAGGCTGAGTTAACACAAATCAAGCTACAGATTCCTGTCAGAAAATTTGGGCATCTACTGGTCAAAAATTTCTGGAAAACAATATCTCTGATTCAAAACCTTGTCAGCTGCTTTCCTCTCTATATATGCTAAGGCTACGGATACATTTGAATGGCGTTTTCATTGTAAAACACTCTCCGTCCACATTAGCGTTTTCCAAAAGTTTCTCATCCACACTGACACGTCGGAAAATGTTAATTCAACTTACTGTGCATGTGTAAAACATCATAAAAGCTCACTGAGATGATACACATGGAACAGACGTAATACATTTTCATGCAATTCTTTTGGCAGGATAATTTTATTTATGAAAATATCTCATCATTCACTAACGCACATTCACCAGGTTGCACTCACTCGCCATTAAATGTTTGATCTAAAATGCAACTGCCCTCATGTTTTGCCTTAAAACAGCAATCGCAAGTAAATTTTCTGTCATCTTTGCAAAGACTAATATTGTTTTCAAAAGCCGCCGTTTTCACAGTCCACACTATAAGTGAAAACGACGTTTCAAACTTTGGAGAGCTACGTTTTTCTTGACAAAACACCATCTCTGTGTGGACGCAAGGCCAAAACATATAGAAAAAGATGCGTTTTCAAACAAAAATGTATTAGTGCCGAAAAAGCCTGATGCTAGTGTTAATTTCGTTGACGAATAATTTTCGTCAACAACATTTTTTCACAGACTAAAACGAGACAATAACAAAACAAAAACTCATTTTAAATAACAAAAATTATGACGAAAATCTATTTTCGTCAACTAATAAAAAATGTTATGGAGGGATGATCAGGGAAGTGTGGTTAGGAGGTTAGATGTGCACATGAACTCTTAAAAATAAAGGTGCTTTAAAAGGTTCTTCACAGTGATTCCATAAAAGAACCATTTTTGGTTTCAAAAGAACCATTCAGTCAAAGGTTCTTTAAAAGAACCATCCCTTTCTTACCTTTTTATAATCTGAAGAACCTTCTTTTGCCACAAAGAACCTTTTGTGAAACAGAAAGGTTCTTCAGATGTTAAAGGTTCTTTATGAACCATTTAGACAAAAAAGGTTCTTCTATGGCATTGTGAAGCACCTTTATTTTTAAGAGAGTATGAACTGTTTCATAGCCTATTGATATATCTGGCGGGACACAAGCTAGCATACATTTGCTGCACGTCTCACAAAACATTAAAAAATGTCAATATCTGGGAGTAAGAGAAGAGCAGACATATGGATAGATTTGAAGACGCAAAAGAGAACTCTGTTCGGTCCATTTTTTTGAGCGCAGACACCGAAGCAGTGCCTCTCACACAGCACACGAGTAACGTTACTGTTTCACGTCATGAACGGAGAAAAACAAAATTATGTAGAATTGTCCATTTTGATGAATATTCACATAAACACACTAGGTTACGTCTTGTGTGAACGCAAACATTTGGGAAGATATCGGAAGTGTATCAGTACATTGCATCCGTGCATTCGGTTTTTGGCTATTATCTGTGGCATTGATGTTAATCAAACAACAGAAGACAGACAGAAAATCACTCACTGCTCTTGACTAAATCACTTCAGTAGCCTAATAAAGAAGAATCTAAATATATTAAATAAATAAATATGTTTGCTTGAAAGAATGAAGAATGTGGTAAACAAGTTGTTATAAAGAATGCAGAATTTGCCTATTAGGATTGGTATTTCATTGAAAAGAAGACCATGTTCTTGTTCCTTTATGAGAAGTGGTTTCATTTAATTTGAATATAATAGCATGTTGCGTGTCACAGCAGTTAAATCTGTGTCTATCATGATAAAATCATAATATCAAACTTATACAATAAGTTTGGTAATTTTAGAGAAATGCTTAATAAATGCATTACACTAACTAATTACACTGATTACATTGAAATCTTATATTTAGTCTACTAAATCTAGACTAAAAATAAAACAATTAAGATGACTAAAATATGACTAAAACTAAATGGCATTTTAGTCAAAAGACTATGACTAAGACTAAATCTAAATTTGCTGTCAAAATTAACACTGCCTGAGGCATCATGAATTTCAAGCACTCATCATAGACAACAAGTGTAGAAATAGCATGACTCCTAATTAATTTCAATAAAGTATATCATTAGCATGTTAACTAAGCTAACACATCAATCTAACTACACAAATATCTATTTTAATTACATGGAACATTACATATATGTTATTCACAATTAATATTTCACCTGCCATGTTGGTTTCTTGCAATGCATTCTTGGATTGCCTTTCTCACTAAGTACAAATGCTGTCTTTCCCTTTTAAAATAGCAAGTCTTGAATGCTGTCTATGTAGGCAGCATATTAGGTTTTTGAACAGAAGAAGTGCACTACTCAAAGAAAAAAAACCAAAAATGAAGTCTGATCACATTACACCAATTCTGTACCCTACTCTCCAAAGTTTGGGGTTGGTAAGAAACATTTTTATTGTTATCAATGTTAAAGGGATAGGTTTGTCCAAAAATGAAAATTACCCCATAATTTAATCATCAAGGCATCCTAGGTTTATATGACTTTCTTCTTTCAGACAAATACAAATGGAGTCATATTAAAAAATCCAGAGATTACGGTTTAGAAAGTTGTAAATATAGATTTTTTTATTTTTTTGGCTGTGTGTAATACTTTTAATGAGTTAAGGACCAGTTTTTTGGGCTTCAAAATCTTCAAAACCCCATTCACTGTCATTACAAAGCCTCAAAGATCCAGGACATTTTTTAATATAACTCTGATTGTATTCATCTTAAAGAAGAAAGACATATACAACTAGGATGTTTTGAGGTTGAGTAAATCAAGGGGTAATTTTCATTTTTGGGTGAACTATCACTTTAAAAACAGTTGTACTGTTTAAAGGAACAGTCCACTTTTTTTTTTTTTTTTTTAAATAGGTTCATTTTCCAACTCCCCTAGAGTTAAACAGTTGAATTTTACTGTTTTCGAATCCATTCAGCCAATCTCCGGGTCTGGCGGTAGCACTTTTAGCATAGCTTTAGCATAGCATCTCGCTCAAAAATGACCATATACAATGACGATGTTTTTCCTATTTAAAACTTGACTCTTCTGTAGTTACATCGTGTACTAAGACTGACGGAAAAAGGAAAAGTTGTGATTTTCTAGGCTGATATGACTAGGAACTATACTCTCATTCCGGCATAATAATCAAGGAACTTTGCTGCCGTACCATGGGTGCAGCAGGCGCAATAATATTACACAGCGCCTGAAAGTGACCGGCACTAGGTATAGGGACTAAAAATAATAGTAAAAATAAATCAAACACCTAAAAAAAAGATGAGTGAAGAAAGATGGCCACACTGATATGAAAAGGACAGCAGGGCCGTGAGCGGTGGAGGTTGAGTACACAGCTAAGCCTGGGCATCAGGCAGACAGGTACACAGTGTGTGTTTGGACAGCTGTAGATCTCCAGTGAGCATGTTCAATGCAGAACCACAACTCCTATGTACAAAGAGACAGTGCTGCCTCTCACAAAACATGAAAGAAAAGGGGGGGTTGAGTGGGCGTGAGCACGAGGAGCCGTATGCAAGATCTGACCCATCTGAATCTGATTTACAAACAAACATAAAATGCTGAGAGTTTTGAGAATCATCAGTTGCTTCATGATAATGCTGATTGCAACGGCATTCAAATCCCTGTGGTCTGTTTTGATGGTTTAAATGGGGGTTTGAGCACCTTTTACCTGGTTAGGCTGAGCAGCTAAACACCTGGTTAGACAGTCTTAAATGGTTTAAGCCGCTTTTTAAACTTGGTTAAGCTAGTGTTTAGCTAATTTATCTAGCTTGGACAGTTAAAAAAGTGTTTAAAATCCTCTAAAACCATCAATAAAGACCAGCCTAATGAGTTTGGCCTGGCCGAGAGACCATATACGTCTTAAAATGAACAAACCAGCTTTTAGAGGTCTCTTTCAGCAGGGAAAAGAAGAGATTCATAGATACAAAGATCAGTGAATTTCCCCCTTTTAGCATCTCCCAAACTCTTTGTCATTGTGCTACAGCGTGTTCCCTTGTAAAGGAGGCAGAAGTGCGTGAGTTACGGGCAGAGCTCTGCAGACGGCTCTGCTTCTCATCACAGCGTTCTGCTCTGTAACTTAAGCCTGCAGTAATGCTCATCTCCTCTCTGGCCCCGTTGGAGACCTGACATCTTTACAGCACATGCACTGCAAATGAGAGAGCATCTGAAAGAGAGAGAGAGAGGGGGAAGCGAGGACTCTTGAATCAACTCTTGAATCAAAAAGCATAAAAAAAAACAGTCAACTGAAGCGAAGGAGAAAAAAATGGAAGGAACAAAAGAAAAATGACAGAGATTTTGTAAAGCAAACAGATAAAGGGCTCCCTCTAAAGTTGTACCTGTTTAATAATGCTAATAACTCAGTAGTTCACCTCTCCAAGCCACTTTAAATGAGGTCTAACAGGCCTTCTTGCTGCGCAGGCCACTGCAGACAATCTGCTTACAGTGGGACTAATAACTCTCAGATGGCATAACGTATGCTATGAGCCATAACTTCCCACTGATAGCCTAATGAAAGGAATACTGGTCAGACCAAATCCTCTGCATTAGCGTCAGTGGACGACATGCCTCTGGATGAAGAACAGGGACAATGTTAGACCACTGTATAATTATGACTCTTATACGCCAGACATAGGGTGAAATATTTAAAAAAGTCACATTTTAAAAATGTCTATAATAATAATAATAATAATTATAATAAATATTATTTAATAATATATTGTAATATGTATATATTTATATGATATATTTCATCTAATTATTTAAGACCAGCATATTATTATGACACTCTAAAGCCAGACATATGATGAAATTTTAAAGAGTCACACTTTAATAATATCTATATAATAATAATAATAATAATAATAATAA
>JAHKKF010534578.1:0-24375 GCA_019740295.1 Labeo calbasu
AAAAAAAAAAAAAAAAAAAAAAAACAAAACTAAAAATAATAATAATTACATGATATAAAAACATGAACAAAATAAAATAATATTTTTTTTAAAAACAAACAATTCAGTTGTCAAGGCAACATTCTTATTCTCATGAAGAAAAATAACAAAAAATAAAACTAGAACTTAACAAAAGATATAAACACATAAAAATAAAATAAAATAAAACTGATAAAAATAAAATATTCAACATAAAAATGATAAAAACCTAAACATTTAAATGAAAACAGGAAATATGAAAATAAAATTTGATTCAAAATATTAACAAAAACTATAATAGCATATGAGTGATATTAAAATAACACTAAGTTTTAATGCCTGGTAAATTTTGTCTGATAATACTAATAAGATCAGCTGTAAATCTCACCATATATCAACACTAAATCAGTTGACCGTCCCTGTTAGAGCTGTCCTGTGTAATTGTCTCCCCCTGCTGGCTGATGTAATCTAACTCTAATTATCTGTGAGTGTTTGAGA
This sequence comes from Labeo calbasu, assembly GCA_019740295.1. NCBI lineage: Eukaryota > Metazoa > Chordata > Actinopteri > Cypriniformes > Cyprinidae > Labeo > Labeo calbasu. The sequence continues at coordinate 517 of JAHKKF010534578.1, forward strand.
GCTGACGTAGATTTTTTTTTTCCCCTTGGGCTCCTGAATCTCATGTCCTTGGAAGCTACAGCACTTCCTGGAGTTAGTCCATATTGTTCATTAGCGCTTGGCAAGAAAATGCAAAAGTAACATGAACCAGGCAGAAAAACTTTTGATACAAAAAAGTTTTGCGACGCTTCCGTTTCTCATGGGAGTAGTGTTATTTTATGGGCTTTGATAGAACTGAAATCTTTCCAGCTTTTATGCTTTTATATTATACACAATGGCAGTTGTTTCCAATACATTCATTACTTTAAAAAGCTGACATGAATAAGCAAAGGATTAATTAATTAAAAACTCCTGGATGCTCGTAAATCTGGCCAGAGAACATGAACTGAAATCATAAAGAAATGAATGCAGCACGTACGAGTCCTCATCCTCTGCGTCTTCATCACATTCGGCGCCGTACTTGCAGTTGCTGCATTTTGAGCCTTTCTTGCCCGAATCTGTGCCTGATCCTTCATATTCTGTGAGACAGTGATAATTCAAGTTAAATTAACGTTATTTAAAACAAACAAAAAAAAAATTATTAAAGCATTTTAAATAGCACTGAAGAACACTGAATATCCGTTGCAGCCTTGCTTATTTATTTATTTATTTATAACCTGTACTTTAGTTGCTTTTTCAGCTGTTTTCCACCTAGCAGTTCTGAGAAGTGAAGTCAGAATTGTGAGATACAAACATATCAGTGTTTTTTCCCTCAAAATTGGACTTTATAACTCACAATTGCGAGTTTAAATCTCACAATTCTCACTTTATTTCTCACTATTGTGAGTTTTTAATCATGCAATCCTGAGAAAATGTCAAAACTGTTTGACTTTTAACTCAAAATTGAGTTATATCTTGCAATTCTGACTTTAAAACTCAATTTTGAGTTTAAAGCACAACTGCAAGATATAAATTCGCAGCTTTGAGAAAAAAAAGTCTTGCAATTCTGACTTTAGTTCTCGCATTTGAGGTTTTTATCATGCAAATCTGAGAAAAAAGTCAGAATAGTGAGTTTATATCTTGCAATTCTGACTTTATTTCTCACAATTGATGCAAATCTGATTTTATAACTCAGTTCTGAGTTTATATCACATATAAACTGGCTTTTGCAAGAAAAAAGTCTGAATTGCTTGAAAAAAAAAGTCAGAATTGCAATTCTGCCTTTAATTCTCGCAATTGAGGTTTTTATCATGCAATTCTGAGAAAAAAAAGTCCGAACTGTGAAAAAATGAATGAAAAAAAATGAATTGCGAGATATAAACTCGCAATTGTGAGAAAAAAAATCAGAATTGGGAGTTCATATCTCACAATTCTGATTGTATTTCACAGTTCTGACTTTTTTTCACAATTAATGCAATTCTGATTTTATTTCTCGCTATTGTGAGTTTTTAATCACGCAATCCTGAGAAAAAAGTCAGAACTGTGTAAAAAAGGTCAGAATTGCAAGATTTAAACTCATATCTGCGAGAAAAAAAAGTCAGAATTGCAAGTTTATATCTCACAATTCTGACTTTTTCTCACAATTCATGCAATTCTGATTTTATAACTCAGTTCTAAATTTATATCATAATTGCAAGAAAAAGTCAGAATTGCGAGATATAAACTGGCTTTTACAAGAAAAAAGTCTGAATGCAAGTTTATATGTTGCAATTCTGCCTTTATTTCTCACAATTGAGGTTTTTAATCATGCAATCCTGAGAAAAAAGTCAGAATTGTGTGAAAAAAGTCAGAATTGCAAGATATAAACTCACATTTGCGAGAAAAAAAGTCAGAATTGCGAGTTTATATCTCACAATTCTTACTTTATTTCTCACAATGCAATTCTTATTTTATCGCTATTGTGAGATTTTAATCATGCAATCCTGAGAAAAAAAGTCAGAATTGTGTGAAAAAAATGTCAGAATTGCAAGATATAAACTCACATCTGCAAGAAAAAATCAAAATTGCATTAATTGTGAGAAATAAAGTCAGAATTACGAGATATAAACTTGCATTTCTGACTTTATTTCTCACAATTAATGCAATTCTGATTTTAAAACTCAGTGTGAGTTTATATCTCAATTGCATTAAAAAAAAAAATTGGAATTGCGAGTTTATATGTTGCAATTCTGCCTTTATTTCTTGGTTTTTATCATGCAATTCTGAGAAAAAAGTCAGAACTGTGAAAAAAAAGTCAGAATTGCGAGATATAAACTCGCAATTGCGAGAAAAACTTATAATTGTGAGTTTATATCATGCAATTCTAATTTTATAACTCAGTTCTGAGTTAATATGTCACAATTCTGACTTTATTTCTTGTAATTGTGAGTTTTTACACAAACTCACATTTGCAAGAAAATCTGTCATTGTGAATTTATATTTTGCAATTGTGAGTTTATATCATGCAATTCTGACTTAATAACTTACAATTGCAAGTTTATATCTCACAATTTTGAGAAGAAAAATGTATTTATTTATTTATGAGTTTGTATCAAGCAGTTCTGAGAAAAATAGTCAGAATTGTAAGATAAAAAGTTGCATTAACCTTTTTTTTTTTTTATTTAACGGCAGAAACAGGCTTCCATATTATAATGATATCATTATTGGGCAAAGTGATTTTAGTTGACTTCGTTAAATTCTTAGGAGAAAATTATCTGATTAACACTACAATACATTTAATATATATTTAATAGTATTAACTAATCATTTAATAGTATAATATTGTTGTATACACAGTGGCAGTTGTGTAAACTTCATACATTCATTACTTAAAAATATTTATTTTATTTACCTTTTCTATAAATATAAACTCTATATACACTACTACGAAATCCTGAAGGGAACAAGCCTAAAATAGAGAAATTCTGGCGCTTCAAAATGAGGAACAACTTTTAAATTTTACCCTAAACAAGACTGATTGCTTAAAAAAAAAATGTAAATGTACGATTAAAAATACTCAGTGGCATAGCATAGATTCAGAAGTGGCCACTGAGCGAGTACATACTCAGCGGCACTTGAGTTGCGTTCCTGCAGCGGCCTGTAATTTGCTGTAATGATAGCTCTGAAGCGGCCCGTACGCTCAAGCCTTCATCTTTAAAACCCGCACCAGGGGAGGTTCAAACCCAGCGCAGCGCGGGGTCACTCTTTTATCACAGAACTGGCAACTTAAGCACGACAGCGCTAAAAATAACCTCAGATGGCATGTTTTGGCTGATCTACAGCGCTCCGGAGTGATGGGAGGTGACCCGATTCTAGGATAATTTGAAGTCTGTAGGTCAAAATCCTAGAAATGACCACGTTTCAGTTTCCCGGATATTACCCTCCCTGATTTATGGTCAAAAAATAAATATTAGGAAAAGAAAACAAACCTCCATCTCCAGATCCCGAGCTGCTATCTGTAACAAAAAAAACATTGAGTACTAATTATAACTCTCCATTTATAAATACATCAATATATGTCAAGAATTCATACAGTGGTAGCGGCAGCGCAGTTGTCAGAGTCTTGTATTATGTATTATTAACATGCATATTAAATTATTATGAGCCATGACATGTAATGTGTGGATGAAATGTAATCATGAGATTAATTAGAGCTAAAAATAAAGGTTGTGATGTATCAGATCACACACTGCTCATTAGAGTCTGTAATATAAAGCCTCTTCATATACACAGCATGTTAAAATAGCATTTCTGGACCTCAAAAAACTAATTTGCAAAAGCAGTTCATTTTCATGTCTCTTGATGGCAATTTTTGCCCATTAGAGGCCCAAAGTGTATACTAAATACTAAATAAAACCGTTTATATGAATAAAAAAACTTAATGATGCACATTATTCATATACAAATAAATATATAAAAATTAGGGTCCTATGATTTCCATGATGTGGAAAATGAATTTTACTCTACAATGCACAAAGTCACTGAATTTGCTAAATTAGCGGATGAAAAAATTAAAGTAGGTAAATAAAAATGCAATATGGAGTAGTGTCTGTGAATATTAAACTGCAAAAATACTATTTAAATATGAATCCTGCATAGTCTGTGTTTAGTTTAACTTCAAGAAAATGACAGAAATTAGTTTTTTAATAAAATTAATTATTTAGAGATACTTTTGATTATTAAAATTGAATAAAACCATTAATATAGAATCCAGAAAATGAATGGAAAATAGAATTTAGTTAAAAAAAAATGAGGAAAGAAAAAAAAAACTCAATTTTTATTGCTGTTAAAGTGTGTAAGTTATACTGTTTTACTTAACTGGAAATGCTTTTTGATTAATCAAACTTAATTTTATCATTAAAATAGAGTCTAGAAAAATTAAAACAGAAAAAATGGAATTTGGAAAAATTCAAATGGAAAAAATGGAATTTGGAAAAAAACAAAAAAAAAACAGATTTCATAGCTCCCTAATAAAAATTTATTTTATTTAATGTACAAAATGCAATAATGGTCCACATTTATGGAAAACATCACTGAAAATGACAGAAATGCCACTGAAATTCATAATGTTGGGGCAATATTTTTTATATATATATATATATATATATATATATATAAAACTGAATTCACACCAGTCACCCCAAAAAGTCCCCATCAGAGAGCGAAAGTGATTGTTGCAGCATCTTAAAAAAATGTTCTTGTCTGACTTGTTCTAATAAAACGCGCACAGTCAGTGTAATATGAACTAAGACAGAAGATGTCAGGTTTACATTTCAGGAAGTGGAGGAGACGATCTGGACTCACCAGGATAGCATGGGCCCTCAGAGGCCAGAGAGATGGGTCTCTGCTGGGTACAGGCTGCTTGTTTCAGATAGCACTCGTTCTGATAGGTGTCTCCGTTCGTACCGCACACGGGGATGTAGTTTTTAGAGCACTGCGGCAAACACAATACATGTGAGAGGCTTCTCGGATACAACGAGAAAATTGGTGGTTTTGAATGCAGTATTGAGTTCAGCCACTTCAGATTTTTCACATTAATATGTTTGAGATGGCTCACTAATCAATGAGGGGGAAAATGAATGCAGGTAAATGCTAAAGCATCGATTCAGCAGTATAATTTGAGTAATTTCCTGAAGCACAATCTTAGAAAAATAACAATGTTAAACGATTTTTCTCAGAAGAACAAGAGTGGATAGAAACCATCAAACCAGCAATAGTCCACAATTAAAGGAGTAGTTCACCTACAAATAAAAAGTTGCTTAGCCTAAGGCCATCAAAGATGTAGATAAGTGGTTTCTTCATCATAGTTTTGTTACTTGCTCACCAATGGATCCTCTGCAGTGAATGGGTGCTGTCAGAACGAGTCCAAACAGCTGATAAAAACATCACAATAATCCACAAGTAATCCACACCACTCCAGTCCATCAATTAACATATTGTGAAATGAAAAGCTGTGTTTGTAACTTCAACCCAATCACGTCTGGCCAGAATAGAAGTCCATAATCCATAACAACACTTCCTTCAGTGGAAAAAAATAAATTAAATGAATTAAAAAATGCATCCTTTATTTTCCTCTCACATCAAAATCCACCAACATATTTGTTTTGGACAGTTTTCACTTGTAAATGATGCTTGTAATCGATTCAAATTTCTCTTCTGATTCAGATGAGATGACTTTATTACTAGAAAAAAACAATATTATGGCTTAGGGACTCATTGATTAGCCAGAATTAATGATTTTGAAGCTAAAAACATCTCAATTATGGATTTGTTTCTTACGAATGCACAGATTTTTGTTTCACAAGGCATTAATTCATGGACTGGATTCGTGTGGATTACTTGTGGATTGTTGTGATGTTTTTATCAGCTGTTCAGACTCTCATTCTGACGGCACCCATTCACTGCATAAAATCCATTGGTGAGTGATGTAATGCTGAATTTCTTCAAATCTCATCTACATCTCGGATGGCCTGAGGGTGAGCAGTTTCAACAAATTGTATGAAGGATTTGTTTCATAAAAACAATAAACAGCATTAAGGCCCTTTCACACGGGACGCGGCAGCCGCGAGTGTCTAGTTCATTTTCAATGGGAGACATGCGGAAAGCGGCAAACCGTGAGCGGTTTTGCTGGCGGCGCGGAGGCAGAGCCAGGCAGTGCCCGTGCACCCAAAATCCTGCCGCTTCCACGAGCACGGCGCTTCGCGGCAGGCGCCGCCAAAGATAAAAATATTTTATCTTTTTGTGAGCGGCAGCGGTAGCCGCATCGGCTTTAACCAATCAGTGAACAGATTATTAACAACCAATCATAGAACATTTAACTGAAATTATAATGGACAGTAGAAAATGGAGAAGATTGTTTTTTTTATGCTCTTAAAGCTATTCTTCAAAAACAACTCCACTTGTGCCAAACAGAAAAAAATAATAATGACAATAATTAATGACAGGATGACACAAACACAAATTTCCGTTATGTTTTATTTAGTTTTTAGTAAATACAAATGTGACCTTAACAGTTGTAACTATGGCAACATCCCCCCCAGACTGATTTCACCGCTAGCCACGTCCCGAGTGAAAGGGCCTTTAGAGGGCAATAAATAAGAGATGTAAAATGTGTACCTGAAACTGGCATACACATTTGATGTCACCGCCGTTGTTTTGGCAGATGCCATTATAACGGCACGTAGTGGCGTCACACACACGCAGGTCGCTCTTCTTCTCTGACAGATCTGACAAGACAAAACAGAGACTTATTAAACACCAAACATTTACAAACGTGTCGGTCTTGCAAGGTATGAAGCAATTTTTGCTTGTATGCCTGTTTCTTTTGAAGCAAAAAGCTACAGAAGCCTGTTTAATCACACTTGAGCTATTATTGCACAGTTGTTACTTTTTTTAAACTTAGAATTGCATGTAAAATGTGTTGTTTGATTTGCCTATTCAGGACTGGAAGCCCCTCAAAACACTACAACTTCAGATGGCCAACAAATGTGTGTTTAATGAGCCTAAATGTGGTTATGTTGTGTTAATGAGGGTCCATATGAATGTTCACCCGTATACCATAAAGCAAACTTATATATATCTGAAACCAGGAAGGTAATTTAAAGTTCTGGTCCAGGATCAGCATAATCCGCCCATTATCAAAGCTGTGAAACGCACTGATCTGAAATCAGACTGCTGCCCAGGAAGCAGCTGTACAGAGCATGTGTCCAACAGCTGTCAACAGTCAACTGTCATTCAAATTTCAGACCACTAGCTGTGAGTATGATGCCTATTAACAGAAATTAAACAAGACCGGATACTCCATCTGACACACAGCTGGGACTGACAAACCTTTGAGACAGGGTTCAAAAAAACTGTTCACCCAAGAATGAAGTGTCTGTCATTATTTATTTACCCTCATGTTGTTTCAAACACATGGAAACCTGTTTCCACCACTGAATGAAAAAAATAGGTTATTGCAACATTTTATCTCGCAATAATGATTGTTTCTTCTCAGAATTGCATATAAAATTGATATAAACTCAAAATTGCAAGAAATGAGTCAGAATTGCAAGATAAAAACTTGTAATTCTGACTTTTTTCAGAATTGCGTGATATAAACTTACAATTGTGAGAAATAAAGTCAGAATTACACGTTAATTCTGACTTTTTTCTGGCAAATGCGAGTTCATATGTGACCTTGTGCAATTCTGACTTTTTTCTGGCAAATGCAATTTCATATGTGAGTTTATATCTTGCAATTCTGACTTTTTCTGGCAGTTCTGACTTTTTTTTTGTGATGTGAACTCACAATCGCGAGTTATAAAGTCAGAATTGCCAGATATAAACTCACAATTCTGACTTTTTCTCAGAATTGCATGATATAAACTTACAATTGTGAGAAATAAAGTCAAAATTGCAAGATAAAAACGTTTTTTTTCATCTGACTTTTCTGGCAAATGCTACTTTATATCTCACAATTCTGACTTTTTTTCTGGCAAATGAGAGTTTGTATCTCGCAATTCTGACTTTTTCTCACAATTTTGAGTTTTGACTTTTTTTTCTGGCATTTCTAATCTTTTTTTCTTAGAATTGCGTGATAAAAGTTTTTATCTTGCAATTCTGACTTTTTTTTTGGCAAATGCGAGTTTGTATCTCGCAATTCTGACTTTCTCGTAATTGTGAGTTTATATTAATAGACTTTTTTTCTCAGAACTGCATGATATAAAGCCAGATATGTATAACTCGCCATTGCGATTTATAAAGCCAGAATTGTGTGATATCAATTCATAATTCAGACTTTTTTCTCACAATTATTTTCTCAGAATTGAGTTATATAAAAAGATATAAATAAAAACTCGCAATTCTGACTTTTTTTGCCCACAAATGTTTGTATCTTGTAATTCTGACATTTTTATTGAAAGTGTGTTTATATCTCGCAATTTTGACTGTATTTCTCTGAATTGTGAGATACAAACTCCCAATTGTGTGTTATAAAGTCAGCAATTCTGAGAAAAAAAGTTTTAAAGTTGCAATTACCATTTTTTTTCTTCTGTGGTGGAAACATATTGTGTATTGTAGTCAAGTGTTTTTAATTTTACACTTTCAGTGAATTTCAAATTGTTTCTTAGTTCTTAATTAATGTTCTTAATTCTGTTATTAAATAGCTCTTTGAAAACGAAGCACTTCAAAGCAAGCTAGGCAGCCTCCAATAACAATTCTCGCCATTATTGTCAGAATATGAATGAAGATTTCATATAAATTAAGAACAAAGCACCCCGAAGCCATGCAAATGCAGGGCAGCAGGCTGCCGTAACCCTCGTGTAAATGCAGGCAGATGAGACGAGGCGCAAGACAGCCCGTTAATGAGGAGCAGACACTTAAAGCCACTACAGACGTTTCCTGGCATTCGGCCGAGCCATGCTTGCGTTTGGAAAACTGCTCGAATGCTGCGGCCACAGAAACCCAGCCAAGTGGTTTTGGAGAAATGAAGTGTTCCAGATCAAACCAATGCACAGACTTCAGACAAGAGAAGTTTAGAGGAGCAGCTTGAGAAGTTAATTAATAAGGCTGTTTAAATGAGATGAGAGGTTAATCTGTGGAGGTGTTAAAGTGCTGTGATAAATGATGTGTTCGGTCTGGCACCTGTGGGAATAGACAGACTGATAATAAGTACACTGTCAGAGCGGGCTGGATTTCACAGCACGAGTACAGTAATGCCTTTACAGTAATATAAGTGATAAAGAAATGGACTATTCTAATGATATCAGATTAATTTGTGTTCCAAGGATGAATGAAGGTCTTACAGGTTTTAGAACGACATGAGGGTGAATTAATGACTGTCCCTTTAAGGTTGTTGTGAAAAATGCTGTATCCGCATTCTTGCTAATCTGTTTGACCATTACAAAACTAGTGCTTCTGTTGAACTCACTGCGGCACACATCATCTGATAAGGCCTAACCTTCACATCAAACCTCATTCAATTCCTACTTCCTTAAACGTCCCTCATCTAAACTGACCCATTTCCAACTGCACATCTCCAAACAAACACAAAGCACGAAGTGTGTGGGGCAGAAATGGGGCAGAGGGGAGACCCAGATCTCACACTGCGCAAAGATAATCAGAGCGGCCACGGAAATCAATGCCGTTTGAAAGATAAGGACATCAGTCCATTGCCTGTAGCCAAACAGCTCATACTCAAGACCAGTCGATACTCATCTCCTCAATGGGTCAATAGACCCCGCAAAGTGTCTCTTATTAAAAAGGAGGAAGCTGTGACGTTTTATCTCGACTTTGGGCCCACATTCTCATTTAAAGGACATTTAACTGCTAGTTGCTTTTCTTCTTCGTCAGCAGCTTATATTTCGCACATTGAAGAAGTTTTTGAAAGAAGTTCAATGCAGGAGTCATATAAATATGAGTCTAAAGGGAGCTGTGCTGCTTTTGCCATGTTATGCAAATGCAACTTTAATGACCCTACTAGACATGAACCAGCTTGAACCAGTATGGAAATTCAAGCTTGACTTTTCAGCAGGGATTCTTGTGGAGTCCAGTGCTGTGAATACAGACCCAGTTTGGTCTTAATCAGCATAAAAGCACAGATTGTGGAAAAAGTTGGGTCAAAATATAACTTTACATGCAATTATAGACGGCATACGTATACAATTGACACCAAAAGTTTACATACGCCTTGCAGAATCTGCAAAAAGTTAATCATTTTACCAAAAAAAAGAGGGATCATACAAAATGCATGTTATTTTTTTGTTTAGTACTTACCTGAATAAGATATACAAACATAAAAGACGTTTACATATAGTCCACTAGAAAAAATAATAGCTAAATTAAAAAAAAATGCCCCAATTTAGCATAATGTGCATTTGAATCCTTTCCAACAATGACTGTATGATTTTGAGATCCATCTTTTCACACTGAGGACAACTGAAGGACTCATATCCAGCTATTACAGAAGGTTCAAACACTCACTGAAGCTCCAGAGGAAAACCTGATGCTTTAAGAGCCAGGGGGTGAAAATTTTTGGAATTATAAGATCAGGGTAAATTTAACTTATTTTGTCTTCTGGGAAACATGTATACATGTTCTGTAGCTTCTGAAGGGCAGTACCAAATGAAAAAAAAATTATATTTAGGCAAAATAAGAAAAATGTACACATCTTCAAAAGTTTTCACCCCCCAGCTCTTAATGCATTGTTTTTCCTTCTGGAGCATCAGAGAGCGTTTGAACCTTCTGTAATAGTTGCATATGAGTGTATATATAATGTATATATTTTACACTTTTAACAACCAGTTCCTTCTCACTTACACACATTTTAACTAGCTACTCAAATTCAGTTTAAACTAACCCAATCTCTCAGAGCATGCGCTCCGGGCTGTGCTTTAATTGTACAACTCTAAACTGCTGTGAGGGACGACAGCATTATACGCTTTTTCTCCATTTTTTAGTGCCTCTTTGCCTCTGGCATATTAGGGACACACTCACAAAAAAGACAATGCATGTACTAAGAAGCAGAGAAAGACCGTTAGAGCGCAGAAATTGGGTGATGGGTATAGCTAAAGGACAGAGACACTCAAGGCAACTTCAAAGAAGCAAAATGTATATCACAACCAGGAATGCTTTGCACTTTTGGCTTTAGGGTTGAGGTGGTAAACATCCTAAAAAGAGTGGCCGACTAGAGCTGTTGTTAATGAGTCCCAACCAGAATCCACTGCAGTGGACTTGTCCTGTTATAATTAGATCAGTCGGGTCTTTGAGATCAAACAAACCCTGATACGGATCTTAGTCTAATGTTGTGAGATCAAAGATTCAAAGGTATGAAGCTATCAGCCATTACTGTGAAGGAGTACAACGTTTGTACAGTCCAGTGGTCAGGAACCAGCTGCTTTGATCTGCAAGACGGTTATATCATTAATTTGAAGTGATAAACTTGGTTTAACCTCAGTTTGGCAGTGAAATATATCTTAAAAGTATTTCACTGCAATCCTAACAAGTTAAATCTTGTGGTAAAGAATACCACAACTATATATACAACCTATACACCAGAGGCATCAACTCGAGGTAGGAACCGGTTCTTCTGAAGTACGCAAGGAGAATTTTACCCATCAAAGTGATGGTGTAACTACAGACGTAGAAGGAAACAAAGGCCTACCAGCATGGTCCATTTGGCAGTGTCTGTGGGTGGGAGTAATTGTGGTTTACTGTGGGCTGGGCCTCTTTGAAGGCACCATCTGTGAAGGGCTTCCTTAAAATAATTGCCTCTTAATTATACGCCGGTGTGCAACTGACAGAATCCACAAGCATGACATAAGAGTTAAGCACTTGAGGACCAAAACACTCCTTGACGGTATGACGCAAAGTGTAACATGTCAAAAACAAGTAATTATAAAGCTAAGTAGCCTAAAAGATATATTTTAAATGAGCACATCCAAAACGTTTAAAGTTGATTATTTGTTTTAAATGCTAAAATATTTTGTCATATGAGCTTAATATGCAAAGACAAATCTAAGCCATTAGTATATATTTTAAAACATTTGTTGAAGCAGTTTGACCAGCTCCACATAGTAACGCTGGCTCAACCAGTGGTTTGCGTTTAAGGGCGGGGCTATGTGTTCTTCTAACCAATGGCAGAAAGGCGAGTGTTTGGGAAGCCTGATTGAAAACATTCGTTATTTCAGTGACTCTACACTTTAAAAAATAAAGGTTCCAAAAGGAACCAAAAGTTCCAAAAAATATTTCTTTGATGTTAAAGGTTCTTCGTAACCTTTATTTTAAAGATTGTAGTGGTGCAGAACTACAATTACATTACACATTACACCTTCCCAGCTTAATACATTTTTAATTCAATTTTTAAAACATTTGTTGAACCTTTCCGACCCGCCCCACATAGCAACACTGGCTCGACCAATGGTGTGAGCTTGAGGGCGGGGCTATCTGCTTATCTGACCAATGGCAGAAAACAACATTTATTTCTGTGATTAGTGGCACAGAAATTATTCTTTTTGCCCTTTAAACCAGCTAAATAGTTAAAGAATGTAAACTTATATCTGCTTAAACACTTTATGCTTAAATTTGACTAAGCATTTCACAATATTTCAGCACCTAAAGCAGAAGCCAAGGACTTTCTTATCTAAGCCACCAGTTTACATTTTATAAACATTTGCTGAAGCATTCACTCCCACATAGCAACACTGGCTCAACCAGTGGTGTGAGTTTGAGGGCGGGGCTATCTGTTTGTTTGACCAATGGCAAAAAAAGGGTTTTTGAGAAACCTGATTGAAAACAATCATTATTTGTGTGACTCTATGGTGCAGAAATTACACATTTCGCCCTTTAAACCAGCTAAACAGTTAAAGAATGTTACCTTATAACTGCTTAAACATTTTCTGCTTAAATTCTACAAAGCATAGTTCAATATTTCAGCATCTAAAACAGAAAGTCACCAAGGACTTTCTAATCCTATCTTAATATGCAAAGACAAATCTAAGTAAAGTTCACATTTTAAAAACATTTGTTGAAGCCTTCTAAACAGCTCCACATAGCAACACTAGTTTAACCAATGCTGTAAGTTTGAGGGCGGGGCTATCTATTCTTCTGACCAATGGCAGAAGGGCAGTGTTTGGAGAAACCTGACTGAAAACAATCATTATTTTGTTGATTACTGGTGCAGAAATGATACATTTTGCCCTTTAAACCAACAAAACCATTAAAGAATGTTAACTTACATCCACTTAAACATTTTATGCTTAAACATTTCTAAGCAATGCACAATATTTTAACATCAAAAACAACGTCACCAAGGACTTTCTAATCCCAGCTTAATATATAAAAACATCTAAGTTTACAGTTTTCGAAAACATTTGTTGAAGCATTCCGACCAGCTTCACATAGCAACACTGGCTCAACCAATGGTGTGAATTTGAGGGCGGGGCTATATGTTCTTCTGACCAATGGCAGAAGGAGGAGTGTTTGGGAAACCTGACTGAAAACAACATTTATTTCTCTGATTACTAGCACAGAAATGATTCAGTTTTGCTTTTTAAACCAGCTAAAATGTTAAAAATGTTAATAATGTTACCTTATATCTGCTTAAACACTTTCAGCTTAAATTCTACTAAGCATAGCACAATATTTCAGCATCAAAAACAGAAAGTCAACGACTTTCTAATCTTAGTTTAATATGCAAAGACTAATCTAAAAAAATTTGCTGAAGCATTTCGATCAGCTCCACAAAACATATGCTAAACCAATGGTGTGAGTGTGAGGGCGGGGCTATCTGTTTACCTGACCAATGACAGAAGGAGGAGTGTTTGGGAAACCAAATTGAAAATAATCATTATTTGTGTGACTCTATAGTGCAAAAATGACACATTTCGTGGTCTAAATCCACTAAACAGTTAAAGAATGTTTACTTATATCTGCTTAAACATTTTCAGCTTAAATTCTATATTTCAGCATCAAAAACAGGATTTTCTAATCTCATCTTAATATACAAAGAAAGATCTAAAAAACATTCGCTGAAGCATTCCGACCAGCTCCACAAAACAGCACCAATGGTGTGAGTGTGAGGGCGGGGCTATCTGTTCACTTGACCAATGGCAGAAAGGGAAACCTGATTGAAAACAATCATTTCGTGTTTCTGTGACTACATTCTTAAAAACAAAGTTTCCAAAAGGGCATTTTGCAAGGATGCCATTGAGTAATCATTTTTGGCTTCCCAAAGAATCTTTCCTAATCTTTAAAACAACCATTTTTCAGTGTGAAGTTTAGTGTGAAGATCATTTTAATAATCTAAAGAATCTTTTTCACTATAAAGAACCTCTGCAATGAAAATGGATGCTGAAGGTTCTTCCACAAAGAAAGCAGTGATGCACAAATGACACATTTCACCCTTTAAACCAGCTAAACAGTTGACTTATATATTGAACATTTTCAGTGTAAATTCTACGAAGCAGAGCACAATACTCCGCCGTCTTAAACAGAAAGCCACCAAGGACGAGCTAAAATAGCGTGACAACACGCAGGGTGAACATATTGCCTTAAATGGGTTCGCAAGCGCCCGCTGCATGCACACACATGCATTATGCAAAGCTTTGCAATACCGCTTCCCTCCGGTCGACCCCTCGCCCTGTCACGGTGGACGCCATTGATTTCAGACCTATGGGCTACGGGGAAGCTATGTGCATAAAGCATCTCTCTCGCACTGGAGTGATTTAGGGGCCGTTTGTCTGTTCAATGGAAAGCCATTAAATTGACTGATGAGTATAAGAGTTGGGTTTTCATATCCAGCCTTGCTTTAGAACCCCGGCATCCTTGAATACAAAACGGCGGTTGCATGTCAATTGATAGTCTCTCGGATGTGTGCGCTTTGTGTCGTGAGCGATGTGTGTTTCAAGAGCGGTCTGGAAATGGGCTGAAGACTACTTAAAGAAATCATTCTTTGTAGCTTCAGAGCTTCTCCATTCTCCAGATCAAACAAAGATTACAGCTCTGATTGGTAAGTGCACAGGATGTACTCAACAGTAAATGCTATTTAAAACACATCATCTAATGACATTATCGAAAATTCAAATGGCTTATTTAAAGAATAATAGATTAGATAGAGATTAGATACACTTAAAGTGAACAAGTAAAGTTTCTGTTTTCTCGCTAAGGTCAGAGATTGTGATGTCAAAGTCGTCTGTGACCCAAAATGACTTCTACGTATAAATGCATAGAAATATATTTCGTATTAAGAACATTTATGTTAATATTTATTATAATAGTTATATAGTAAATGATGCATTAAAAATACTACATTTGTGACCCTGGACCACAAAACCAGTCATAAGGGTCAATTTTGTGAAATTAAGATTTATACATCATCTGGAAGCTGAAAGCATAAGCTTGGATAGGACAATATTTGGCCGAGATTCAACTATTTGAAAATCAAAATATTAAGAAAATCACCTTTAAAGTTGTGCAAATGAAGTTCTTAGCAATGCATATTATTTTTTGATACGCATTGTGATATATTTAATAGTTTTGCGAGTTTTGATATATTTACAGTAGGAAATTTACAAAATATCTTCATGAAACATGATCTTTACTTAATATCCTGATGATTTTTGGCATAAAAGAAAAATCGATAATTATGACCCATACAATGTATTGAGTCGTGCAAAAAAATCTAAATATTGAGAAAATCGCCTTTAAATTTGTCCAAATAAAGTTCTTAGCAATGCATACTACTAATGAAAAATTAAATTGATATATTTACAGTAAGAAATTTACAAAATATCTTATTGAAACATGATCTTTAGTTAATATCCTAATGTTTTTTTGCATAAAAGGATAATTTTGATCCATACAGTGTATTGCTGGCTATTACTACAATATACCTGTGCTACTTATGACTGGTCCAGGTTCTTTTATTTATTTATTTTTTTTAATTAAATAATAAACAATGACTAATCCAAAATAAATGCAACTGAAAAACAAATAAATGGTCTTATTAAATAAAATGTAAAAAAAAAAGAAGTATTTTGGTGCCACACAATTTTTTCCCCCTGTTGAGCTCATGTCAGATTAATACTTTAGCATACTGTTGGGTCTGTCAGATCACAATAACATTAATATTTTTCACTCAAAATGATATTTCGTATGCTAAACAAACTTTGAAACGAAATTAAAAGTCAAGTTCCTAAGGCGAAACCACTCTTCTAACTCAGGTATGCAATTTGATATTTATCTCAAATGTGAGGGCAAACTAATCGCATTCTAATTTATCATTTGCTGACAAGTAAAAGCAAGAAATGAAAGCAGAGATGCAAGCATAAATATTGATCAACTGAAATCCAAGATCAAATTCCAGGAACTTCATCAATACAGAAATCACATCTGAGTTTTTAACATACTAAACGCACTTTTCTCAACCACTTCCCCCTTCATAAAAAAAAACACCATTAATGCAAGTCAAAAATAGCACGTCTAGTAAATTAGTGACACTAAGGAGAAGAGCATCAATGAAAGGTGCTTTTTTTCTGCTTGTGGTCAGTGCTATCCAACTGCTGAGGGCAATTCAGATGCCCCTGAGACTTGCTCCATTGTGTTCCTGCCTTTTACAAAACCAGCCCCGGCGCTTATGCAGGACAGCCACTGATTAAACCACTGGTGCCTGGAGCTTTGAATCTGAAAACACTGGCGCACAATGGCCGCTATTGTCAGCTGCTTTTCCTTCTATTAATTCTAGGTGACAAAAAGGGTGTCAGGATTTTAAAAAGAAAGACAGCGAGCGGAAAAAAGCGCCCATCTGGAGAGTTTACATTATATATAGTGACTCAAAAGACAGAGATGAGCTTTGTGTTGAAAGGTTACGTTTTAAACGGGTACTTTGTGTGTAAAAAGTCATCAGGTGCATGCATACTAGTTGAGCCAACAGACCTAAAATGTGCATTTATATCCGTCTAACTATACCAACAAACAAGTTAAAGCTTAATACGTGAGCCTACAACTTAAAAATCACCACTTTGACAGGAAATTCACTTCACTGATTACTTGGATGTGGTTGGAAACATCCATGCAAAACAATAAATAAAATCACAACAGGCCTCGTGCCTGAAAGCCCCCTTTCGGTCACCATACGGGACAGTAGGGATAGTGGGGCTCACTGATGCCTTCTTAAGCCACATGCATGTGGCTTAAAACATTACTATCCTTGTCCATAAAGGAATAACCATGCACAAAGCTATACAAGAACAACTGAATCTCATTTATAGAATGCACTTTACACAGCTGAAGAGCATTTGTGGTCACCCCTGATCTGATGAGAGTGATGTTATAGGGTGGGGTTCAGCTTCCCTTTATATTGTCTCACCTGATGTGGTGCATGAAAAGATGGATGCTTCACTTAAGCGCTTGCCATGCAAAATCATTCAAAGCCGAGCTAATATATGCACACCATTCAAAATAGCCCCGTGCATCAGTTTATTTGACAGGAACGCATCGGTAGTTTCGTTTTAGCATCCCTACACTGACTGCATCTCGACTCGTAAGCCTCCAGAGGCCATGCTTGAATCTCCATCTTCAACAATTGTGCAATATCTGCAACAAAGATACAAAAGTGAGCATGCATTTCCATGCAACGTATTAAATTGCGAACGCATACCTAGGCAGCCTTTGCCTTTGCCGGACGCACAGTCAGTGTTCTGCGGGTGGGATGACTGGACGGATCCCAGCGCGGGGCTGAGGATGACGGTCAGCAGGCAGAACACGGACAGTTCTGGTCGGGTCCACCTTACGAGCCCGGTGCCCAGTAGCATGATGTATGTGTATCTCCTCTTTGACCTGTTAAATAAAGGCGCAGGGGAAAACAAAAAGAGCAGCAAGCTGTGGAGGATGCGGATAAATATCCTTTTTAAAACGTGTTTGTGTCCCAGGAAGGCCGACGGAGCCTTATGAGCATCACTCCGGTTAAAAACAACCGTGCATTTCGATCACAAGCACATTTGCGGGGATTCGCTGTTGAGCTGTCGGTCCGTCTTTGTGTGCATCTCTTGTGCGTCCGATTTTGCTAGTTGTGAGGAAAAGGCGACGCGTATCGATGGTTTTGCGTCCTTTGGAAATCGTTCGTCCTCGGGTGGATTTGCTGTCCTTTCGCGTCGGGGCAATATCGCGATTCTCCTTGCCCAAAATCCTAACAACAAAGGGTCGGCACGGATGGGTTGCAGTCACGTGACTCCTGAACCACCTCCTCCCCCAATTCCCGGAGGAAATGCAGGACCCCTAAAAAAATCTGCAAGCCTACAGTTGAGTCATTATATTAGGATGCAGGTCGTTTTCATGTGGCGATCGTATATGGCTCAATCAGCGGGCAAATATTAGCCTAATAAAATAGTTTATTAGGCTAATTTTAATTCGTTAATTCGTTTTCCAGTTGATGTTTTACACAGCAGTGTTATTTTGCTATCGCTGAAATACTATTATAGTTTTATTATAAGAATTTAAATGAGATTTTTTTATTTTAATTTTAGCCTATTTTATTAATTTGTTGTTTTTGTAGGTTTTAGGTTTATATTTATGTTTTATTAATTCTTATGTAGTTATGTAGTTGTTTTTTGTCAGTTTTATTTAACTGTTTTTTAATATCTATATTTTTTATTCAGTTTTATTGTCATTTTAATTTACTAAACTGACCAAAAACTATATATGTATAGTTTTTATTAATTCTCTTTTTTTTTTTAATTTGGTCAAAGTTTGCATTTTTTGTTTGTCATTTTTATTTATTAAAAAAAATCTATATAGTTTTTATTCATTTTGATTTTAGTTTTAGTTTACTATGACGCCCTGATTTAGTAAAAAAAAAAAAAAAAGTAAAGTTGTTCAAGTCTTTTTTTTGTTTTTGTCATTTTTATTCATTTGAATATCTATATAGCTTTTATAAATTACTGTGATGCCCTGAATAAGTAGACAAATATATATATATATATAGAGAGAGAGAGAGATTTTATTAATATGTATTATTATTTAATTGATTTTATTAATTCTTTTATTTTTTAAATTTGGTTAAAGTTTGAGTATTTTTTTTATCATTTTTATTTATTTTAATATCTATATAGTTTTTATTTATTTTAGTTTTACTTACTAAACTAAACTAAAATGTTGCACAACTTAATGTTGTTACTTAATGATTACACAGTTCAAGGTACAATATTTATTGTAAGCAATACTATAATATTTACATTATAATTTTTCAATTATATATCAACTATTTATTAATTGTTGGTATGACCAAAAGTAATCTTAATAATCAAAATATGTACAGTATATTTATATTAATTTGTTATGAATTTTGTATGAACATACACTGCCCTCCAAAAGTTTGGAAAAGTTTGGAAACAAGTGTCATTTTGGACGATATCAGCATAAATCCTTATCATTTTTTGCTGCAAATACATTAAAGTAACTTGACATTATCACTGATGACCAGCAATAATAATTTTCATTTTGATTACATAATAATGGCAATATATACATGTCAAAGTCAGACATGCCTCTTTGCCAGTTGTGATATAAATTCAGAAATTTATATGGATTTTTAACCCCAAAATGTTTTATACAATACATAACTGTAGTAAACATTTTCCATGATTTTGTCACTTAAATGCATAGAAATGATTATAGATATAATTTAAATATTTTATAAAATAAAATAATATATATATATATATATATATATATATTTTAAAACGTGTGTTCATCTGTATTATTTCTTTCTTTTTTTGTAACAATGTAACAATATGGTATTAACACATTGTTTTAATGGCTATATATATATATATGTATATATTTGCATGCTGAATTGCTCTGTAAATGTTGTGATTTGGTGACAGTCATAATTATGCACTTAGACATGCATCAGCAGTGCTTCGTTTAGTCACCTCAAATGCTTTCAATCTATATTCATAAGTTTCTGTCATTTTCATCTATTATCTCTAAAATGCAGATTAATGGATTATTTCCTCCAGATGCACTAAACATCATTCATTTTAAAACTGTGGCCTATTATGACGTTTTACGCTATTTAATAACAGTTCCTCACACGAGGAGCCATTAAAGGATTAAAATACAGACAATGCAGTAAAACGCAGTAAATCCCCCTGAAATGTAGCCGTAAGAGAACCTTTGGCTTTTGTTATAACATTAATGTATACATACACGTATGTAATTGCAATAGATGCCCCATATCTAAATGCGTGCTGTGCTGCAGGGCTGTTCATCATAATTTGGTCTGGATGGCCCAGCTGCACTAGTGGTGTCAATATTGATCCCGAGGCCACACGAGAACACTATTGATCTCCAGACAGACATTTAATAGACTGACTTACAAAAACCAGACAATCACTGCTGCTCAACCAGCAGTATGTGAGCTGTTTCTGTTTCTTCAAACTATCCAGAATGAGCTCTTTATTTCAAGATGTGCCTCATGCAGCTGTTTTTTCAAACGGAATTGCTTCACAATTGCATCTTGGATTAGTTGAGTTTAAAGATGTGAGTAACCTTTGTATTGCTTGAGTGGTTACAGCTTGTATTTGTAACGGTCTAAAGTGGACACAAAGCGTTGTTAAACTTGAACCAAATGACATTGTAGCTGGAAATGTAATTGAGCATCACTAGGTCATCAGCTGTGTGAATACTCTTTCAGGACTGGTTTGATTTGATAGTTTTTATGTTACAATGGACGATTCATTTGTCAGATTGTCAAATTACCTTAATAGCATCCATTGATTTTTAAATGTAGTCTGCTTTTAGCAGCATGCACACTTTCAAGTGCACATAGTGCAAACTCATTGTGTCATTCTTCAGCTCATATTGTTTTGTAATTGTCACAGAATTTAATCTGGTGAATAATATGCAATAAAGGGACACTTTTTTTTCAGAATAAGAGAAAAAACATTTTAAAAGATCATTATATTATACAGTTATATATTATACCTTGCTGAATCTGCAAAACGTTAATTATTTGACCAAAATAAGAGGGATCATACAAAATGCATGTTTTTTTTATTTTTAATACTGACCTGAATAAGATATTTTACATAAAAGACGTTTACATATAGTCCACAAGAGAAAAATAATAGTTGCATTTATAAAATAGTAATACTGTGTTGTTACCTGAATGATCCACAGCTGTGCTTTTTTTTTTGTTT
Organism: Labeo calbasu; assembly: GCA_019740295.1. Taxonomy (NCBI): domain Eukaryota; kingdom Metazoa; phylum Chordata; class Actinopteri; order Cypriniformes; family Cyprinidae; genus Labeo; species Labeo calbasu. The sequence goes on from JAHKKF010534578.1 coordinate 21,630, forward strand.
AGTGATTTATGAGTCGCTTGTTTGTCCTGAACAGTTAAACTGCCTGCTGTTCTTCAGAAAAATCCTTCAGGTTCCACTAAATCTTTGGTTTTTCAGCATTTTTGTGTATTTGAACCCTTTCCAACAATGACTGTATGATTTTAAGATCCATCTTTTGACACTGAGGACAAGTGAGGAACTCATATGCAACTATTACAGAAGGTTGAACACTCACTGATGCTTCAGAAGGAAACATGATGCATTAAGAGCTGGGGGGTGAAAACTTTTGGAATTTGAAGATCAGGGTAAATTTCACTTATTTTGTCTTCTGGGAAACAAGTAAGTATCTTCTGTAGCTTCTTAAAGGCAGTACTACATGAAAAAATATGATATTTAGGCAAACTAAGAAAAATGTACACTGTTCAGAAGTTTTCACCCCCTGGATCTTAATGCGTCGTGTTTCCTTCTGAAGCATCAGTGAGCGTTTGAACCTTCTGTAATAATTGCATATGAGTCCCTCAGTTGTCCTCAGTGTGAAAAGATGGATCTCAAAATCGTACAGTCATTGTTGGAAAGGGTTCAAATACACAAAAATGCTGAAAAACCAAATGATTTGTTGGACAGAACAGCAGGCAGTTTAACTGTTCAGGACAAACAAGGGACTCATGAACAACTATCACTAAAAAAATAAAAATAAATACATAGTTGTGGATCTTTCAGGTAACAACACAGTATTAAGAATCAATTTACAATATATGTAAACTTTTGAACAGGTTAATTTTTATAAATTCAACTATTATTTTCTCTTGTGGACTATATGTAAACATCTTTTATGTTAAATATGTTATTCAGGTCGGCACTAAATAAAAAATAACATGTATTTTCTATAATCCTTCTTATTTTTGTCAAATAATGAACATTTTGCAGATTCTGCAAGGTGTATGAAAACTTTTGACCTTCATTGTATATTACAAGGAAACCTTAGTAAGATCTTCTCCAGTGCCACCACCAGGTCCTCAACACAATCTCTGAAGCCGACTTAACCCTGATCCCACAGAAGACAGCAAGCCATGAGGTGTTACCTTGTTTACCCTCTTGGGATGGAGGAAATCCAATAAAGGTGGACAACGTGGCAGTCATCCAGAATAGTCCAAGATCATCTACAAAACACAAGTTCTTAACACTAGACTGGTTGTATAGACAATTTATTGCTCTGTTGGAAGAAAATGTGCACAGATACCTGTGAAACAGCCTTTATAACTGTGAAGGTTTACCTGTCACGTCCTAACTGCAGCACAAGTGGATGCTAAGTCCTCAACCTTAAAGTCATCATCAAATCAAGAGCATTCCAACTTAAAGGATTAGTTCACTTCTGAAATAAAAATTTCCTGATAATTTACTCACCCTCATGTCATCCAATATGTTCATGTCTTTCTTTCGTCAGTCAAAAAGAAATTAAGGTTTTTGAGGAAAACATTCCAGGATTTTTCTCCATATAATGGACTTTAATGATGATCAACAGGTTGAAATCAAAGGGCTCTACACGATCTTAGCCGAGGAATAAGTCTTATCTAGCAAAACGATTGGTCATTTCCTAAAAAAAATAAAAATAAATAATTGATATACTCGAACCACAAATGCTCATTTCGAATTACGTAATCATGTTGGAAACTCTGATTCAAAAAGGTAGGGTAGTGTAAACAACTCAATCTAATGTTCTAACGTTTGACTTTCTGTGCACATTCGCTTTGTAAACATTGGGTTGGTTCTTCCACATACGTCATGCGTACGTGATTACGTAATGCGTGAAGTCGAACTAGCACAAGATGAGCATTTGTGATTAAAATATATTAATACTACGGTCCGTTGGATGCTTGAATCTGATTGGCTGAGGAACGTTCTAAGTTGTGCATTATTTTTCAGGGAAAAGCACGGCGAACGTAGTTCCAGGTAGCTCTTGACCGCATTACATGTCTGTATCACTTCGCCACCTGATTTTAGTTATTTCAAATGTCCTTACTTCTTAAAGCAGCAAAATAACCAAAACCCACAACGACACTGGCCAAACAAATGAATACAGTAAACAACAGCATGAAAGCGGCAGTTTATTTCCATGTTTTTTGCCACAAAATTACGTTTTATTATGTACGGAAAGCACATACTCTATTTCTCCCACGCACACACATACTGTTTGGACACACGTTAACATAAGCGCTAATGTTGTTAGCGCTGCTCTGACGATTAGCAACTTAAAAACTATATGACATTTTTCACAGGCGAGGTAACAACGGCGCTGTTCGTGAGGAAAAATGAACTTAAAGTTTCACTGTTAGTAGAGACACTGCTGCCGACCACTTTTGAACAGACTTAGAGAGGTAATTCACAAGCTTAATCTCTCTCCGTCTGTCTTCCTGTCTAATAACTTAATTATTAACTGCATATTCTGCTATCAACGGCTCAGTCCTCCGTTACTAGGTCTAAAATTACGTTTTGGAATTAGCAACTGAGGCGTTGGGTTAGATGCGTAAGAAATTAGTCCTATTCACAATAGCGTTTTACGGACAAAAACCGGACGAATGCCTTAAAATATATCTGATTTATGTCTAGAGGTGTGGTAACCGTAGTATAAGCGGAATAATTGACTTCGGTCCGTTGAATTCTTCGAAAATAATGCACACTCGCTTCGCCTCGTGGCCGCATCACCACCTTGGGCGTGCATTATTTTTTAAGAATTCAACAGCCCGTCGTCAGTTATTATTTACATATA
>JAHKKF010534580.1:0-23339 GCA_019740295.1 Labeo calbasu
AACGTGTATCGTGAATCATTTGATTCAGAACAGGACTTCAAAGCATGTATTGTGAATTATTTGATTCAGATCGGGACTTTAAAGTGCTTATCACAAATCATTTGATTCAGATCGGCATATTGTGAATAATTTGATTCAGAGCGACTTCTTCAAAGCCTGTATTGCAGATTATTTGATTCAGATCAGGACTTCAAAGTGCCTATCACAAATAATTTGATTCAGATCTGGACTTCAAACCACCTAATGTGAATCATTTGATTCAGATCAGGACTTCAAAGCACCTATCACAAATCATTTGATTTAGATCGGGACTTCAAAGAGTGTATTGTGAATCATTTTATTCAGAACAGGACTTCAAAGCATGTATTGTGAATTATTTGATTTAGATCGGGACTTGAAAGCATACATCGCATATCAATGGATTCAGATCGGGATTTCAAAGCACCTATTGCGAATCATTTGATTCAGAACGGGACTTCAACGCACGTACCACAAATCATTTGACTCAGATCGAAACTTCAATGTGTGCATCGCGAATAATTTTATTCAGAACAGGACTTCAAAGTGGCTATCGCAAATCAGTTTATTCAAATCGAGACTTAAAAGCGCATATCACGAATCATTTTGATTCAGATCGGGACTTCAGTGCGCCTACTGCGAATCCTTTGATTCATATCGGGACTTCAAAGGACCTTTCGCAAATCAGTTAATTCAGATCAGGACTTCAAAGTGCCTATTGTGAATCATTTGATTCAGATCGTCCTACCACAGATCATTTGATTCAGATCGGGACTTTGGAGCGAGTTCGTGGGATATTTTTTTTTTTTAGCCCCATGGGAGATAAAGATAAAGGCAAATCACACCCTAGGCCTGACTTTGTCTTATTGCTACTTCCCAGCATCCTCTGCTCTGTCATCTTAAAGTGTAATTAGCCCTTTGCTAAGACTAACATTGCTATTACTATTGTTTCACACCAATAACAGTAAGTATAAACTTTCTTAATGAACTTTCAGTTCATTAGCCTCTATAGGGAAATAATGAGAAGAATAACAACATGCAGTAAATGGTAAAACTACAAACAAGCGTGTTCATAATTAAGATAATACATTATTAATATGTGAGACACACCAATTTGTAATATCATGCAGCAAAATGAGCTGTTTTGTACAGCTAAAAATAGCTGGATGTGGATGAGACAGGAAGCCAGACCCATAAAATTGACAAATAGCCACGCCCACTCTTACAGGACAAAATGAGGTGAAATTTCAAATAATTAGCATTTAGCCAACCGTTTCTTAGTACATATACCTGACTCTACTGTATGTTTTGAGAGTTTGCTTTCTTGTTTCGGTAGGTATTTGAGATTCAGGCCTGGTGTTGCCATCCTGCAGAGGGCTAGCGCTCACCTTGTTTTAATAAACACCTCCGCTCGTAGAAAACGCCAGAGAGGGGCCGCTCTCTGAACAGCACGGCCTGCTCCGCAACTCAAGGGGCTACATAACTGCAAATACTGTTGCAGGGCAAACATACACACACACGCACACACCCCGCCGACACCAAATGAATGTGACACAGTTCCGCAGGTGCATCCAGCCCCTTCACTTAAGCCAAAGTGGCTTGCCGGCCAGATTTATGGCCCTGACACAGGAATCCATTAAAGCCTTTTGGAGGATTCAAGGCCTGAACCCCCCGTAATCGCTTTCATTATAGCTGCCGGCTACTAGCGAGTGGGGCAATCAGTGCCCAACATGTGTTCCTGTTTATTCCAATGGCAAAGTGTTCGGTACACGCATCTCTTAGCTATTTTTATGGACGGGGTGGCCGTTAACTCTTTCGGCAGTCAGCGATACTTCTTGGTCGAGCCATTATGGCGAGACTTGACCGGTTGATCTGATCCACCCCGTCCGGTCGGCAACGTAGCGTGACGTTTTTCTCGCGCCTCAGGCTGCGTAAAGGGGCTTTGGTTTAGTAGCGCGCTTTGATAATGTGGCAAACGGCAGTTTATGGGCTACTTTAGTGAGTGGCGGCGCGTTTGCGTGTGCGCGTTCGCGGCGTGGACGGCTAGTTAATGGCGAACCCTAAAGCCTGGGGCCGCAGCGTGAAGCTGTGCCCTATAATGCTTCAATTCTTTAATTTGCCAATTAAACGTGTTACGCAGGTGCGTTATAAAAGCCGAGGGATTAGCAGAACGAGCACCGACGTCGGGGACAGGAATTAAGGTTGTCGCTCTGTAATGGGAACACGAGATGCAAAGTTTCTTTCAGGAAATGTGCTGCTTTTGTAGGTTAGGTGGGATTTTAATATGTCGCTCCTCTGTTTTAGCTTCAAAATCCAAAGTCGTCTCCACACATGAGCCTGTGTTTACTGGACGGTTTTACCAACGACAACAATGACGACACGGCCAGCAGGTAAGGGTTTAAAGTCTATTACAGTATGTTTTCCAAACCTTTTATGGGTAAATATCATTCATTCATCAAGGCAACACTGCCCTCTGGTGCTTTTTATTTCTCCCACATGGCTTTCGAGTTAACAGTTTCTCTGTGTGTATGTGTGTGAGCAGAATATCCTCTGAGGACAGCGGGGAAGTGGCGTCATACAATGAGGACAGTGATGACTCTGATTTAGAGTTTCAGTCTGAAGTTAGTCAGACGGGCGAGATGAACCTGCTGGAGGAGATTTTGGACTCTCTCAGTACGTCCCACATCGAAGAAGGGCGACTGTCAGCCGCCAAGAGCCTGGACTTTTTCAGATCAATGGAAGACCTGGATTACAATCCCACGGTGAGGGATGCCTCTTATTTATTTATTCATGTGTTATTTTAATTATTTATTGCTTCAATACTTTGACTTTTTTATTTACTATAATTGGTATAATTGATATTTATTTATTTATTTATTTATTTATTTATTTAACCATTACTTTTTTTAAGATTATTTTATTATTAATTGTGAAAATGTATTTATTTGTATTATTTTATTTGTCAATTATTGTAATTATTCCAAGATATTACTGTTATTAATTATTACTATTACTATTTATTTTTACTTACTTGTTTATTTAAAAATGATTTAAGGTTATTTTATTATTAATTTTGAAAATGTATTTGCATTATTTTATTTATTATTTTAATTTAATTATTCCTAGATTTTACTATTAGAGTATTAGAGAGATTGTCATTTTTATTTCCATTTAATAATTATTTCAATTTATTTATTTATGTATTAAATATTTATTTTTATTTAAAATTATTTGTATTATTAATTTTGAAAATGTATTTATTTGTTTTATTTTTTGTATTAATTATTTTAATTTAATTATTCCAAGATTATTAGATAATTGTTATTTATTAATTTTGTTATTTATTTTACAATTGTTTTTATTTAAGATTATATAGATTTTATTGTTTTTATTATATAGATTTTTATTATTAATTTTGAAAATGTGTTTATTTGTTTTGTTTTTTTATTACTTTTTTAAATGTAATTATTTCAAGATTTTACCATTATATTATTAGATTACTTAGTAATTAGTAATTATTAATTTACTTATTCATTTATTACATTTTTTTATTTGTATTGTTTCATATATTAATTATTGTAATTTAATTATCCCAAGATTTTACTGTTAGTTTATTTATTTATTTATTATTTCAGTATATAATTTTACATTTAATTTAGATTTTATTATTAGATTGTTAGATTGATTACTATTTTATTTTTTTATTTTAATTTATTTACTTACTTTGATTTATTTTTATTTTTATTATTATTTTATTATTTAATTTTTATTATTACATTTGAAACTATATTTATTTGTTTTATGTATTAGTTATTTTAATTGAATTATTCCAAGATTTTACTATTAGATTATTAAATTGATTACTATTGATTTATTTGAAACTTATTTTACATTTAAAAATGTGTGTGTGTGTGTGTATATATATATATATATATTTAATATTGCTATTTTATTTATTTATTTATGTATGAAACAAAAATAATCTTTTAAAATTGTTTTAAAATCTTGANTATATATATATATATATATATTTAATATTGCTATTTTATTTATTTATTTATGTATGAAACAAAAATAATCTTTTAAAATTGTTTTAAAATCTTGATTAAATAAAAATGTTTGTATAGTTTAATATTAGGGTTTTTTTAACCAACATGAAATAACCATTGTTACCATTTAAATTTTATTATTTTACTAACCATAGTTTACATTTACATTAGATTTTACTATTAGATAGATTTAATATGATACTATTATAAGTATATAGGGTGCATTGTCATTTTATGTTGACTTCAGTGCTTTTGTAGATGAATGTGTGCATGAACAACGACATGGCCTTGTGAGCCTCTCATTTGTACTGTTTCCAGAAAAATTGCAAGTCCCCACTGGGAGGTGGTCCTGCACAGGCCGTTAGTGAAGTTGGAAACGGAGAACAAGGCGGATGGAATATGGGTCAAGACGACAGCGCCGTCCACGGTAAGCATCTCCCGCCTTCGCCTCGGCGCCAACCCAGCTCCCGTTCCCTCCCTGTCCGTCCCCCCCTTCCGAAAGACCTCACCAATGAAGATTTCTCAGAGAACCCGAGGAACTCTCTTCCTGAGACACCCACAATTCAACTCTCGGTGCCCTGCGACACTGACAAACCCGGCAGTTCCCAGCTAAGCCCAGACAGCCAGCAACCAACAGGCCGCGGCCTGTCCCGACAGAAGGTCTTTTCCAGAAAAACCCAGAGGCCGTCCCATGAACATGCCCAGCAGAAGGCAGCAGGCGGACAACCTTCGGTCTTCGTACCCTGGGAGAGGGAAAACCAGCCCCAGGAGACAGATATGGAAGCAAAAGGGAAGGAGACTCAAGAGAAAGGCTTGCTAGAGGAAATCGAGTCCATGTGTCGCATCAGCATGGCCATAAAAAGCAACCAGGAGCTCACACACCTCCAGAACAACACCAGCCTGGATAAATCCTGAGAAAACGCCACAACACTCACATTTAACCTTTCTCTTTTTCGTATTCACGCTGTCCTCTGACGTCACACCAGCACATGTTTGCAAAGGTGTTTTGTAGTTAATGTGAATGATCGGTCCTCTTATTTCTTACATTCGGTCCGAAACGTCAAACGGTATCGAAAATTAGGTTTAAAGGGATTTATGTCAACATTCATTATCCCATTTAATTTATTTTAGCAGATGGTTTGCACGTGCGTAGTTTCAAATCACTGTTTCGATAAATCACTGTGGATGAGGGACGGTCTCTTTGTATATTTTACTAAATCGTACGAAAGTATTTAAATAGCGATCAAATCTCAATTTAATAGAATGCCTTAAACAGATTTAATTTGCTTCTACACAGTATTTCCTGACTGTGCAACTGTAGCTGGCTAGCTTGCTAACTACTATCACTATTTTTTGCATGCATCGAGTCTTATAAAGAGATATTTATCTAGGCCAGGTGGACAACTGGTTCTCAATTTAGTATATTTTTGGAAAAATTGTATTTTTTCAAGACAATTCTCAGGTTTATGCTTCTATCCAAGATGAGATGTTAGCATTTTAATTTCATCCTAGACAAAAAGTAATCGCAAACTGTTTTTCGCAAAGTGCGAAAATACAGTGCAAAGAGGAATACTTGTTACTGATAAATAAATATTCATTTTAAACACCTTATTATTCCCTTATTCTGTACGAAGGCCCAAAATAAACTCTACGCAAGTATGAGAAATCAAACGCTTCTTGCTAGCAAGCCTAATTTCACACAAAGATGTGAAATTTATTAGAGTTGGGAGAATCTATGTATCGCGAATCGACATATGATTCTACATCGATTCTGCAATTTTACGAATTCATCACGATTCTGTCTCGAAACGATTCTGAGCTTAGTTTTTAACAGCAGATGGCGCTGCATGCTTTAGGAACAGCCGTACTCTGTTTGCTTCCAATTCCTTGCACACACTTGAACCTCAAATAATCATTAATAAAGTTCGAAAAGTTTGAAGCTGGTTAAAATTATCTCACGGCAATTTGTACATATTTTACAAGGTGGCAAATTCACAGGAATTCGTACGAATTACCAACCCTAACCCCGCCCCTAAACCTACCCCTCACAGAAAGTGTACAAAATCGCATTAGTGGGGTCATACAAATTTGTACGTTTTGAGACATATAGTATGTATTTTAGCAATTCGTAAGAATGACAACACATAACTCCACCTCTAAACCTACCCCTCACAGAAAACTTACAAAATCACAGGAGTGAGGTCGTACGAATTTGTTTGTTTTGTGAAAAATTGTATGTATTTTATGAGGTGGCAAATTTGTAGGAATTTGTACGAATTACCAACCCTAACCCCGCCCCTAAACCTACCCCTCACAGAAAGTGTACAAAATCGAATATGTGGGGTCATGCAAATTTGTATGTGTTGTGAAAAATGTTATTTATTTCACAAAGCGGTAAATTTGTAGGAATTCGTATGAATGACCATCCTTAACCCCGCTTCTAAATCTACCCCTCACAGAAAACACACAAAATCGTAGGAGTTACGTCGTACGAATTTGGACGTTTTGAGAAAGTCGTATGTATTTTACAAGGTAGCAAATTCATAGGAATTCGTACAAATGACCACCCTTAACCCCGCTCCTAAACCTACCCCTCACAGAAAACATACAAAATCGTAGGAATTGGGTCGTACCAATTTAGACGTTTTGTGAAAAATCCCATGCGTTTTACGAGGCGGCAAATTCTTAAGAATTCATACAAATGACCACCCCTAAACCTACCCCCCAAAAACGTAGGAGTGAGGTTTTACGAATTAGTATGTTTTGTGAAAAATCGTATGTATTTTATGAGGTGGCAAATTTGTAGGAATTCGTATGAATGACCACCCCTAAACTTTGCCGCTAACCTTACCCCTCACAGAAAACGTACAAAATCGCAGGAGTGAGGGCATACAAATTTGTGTGTTTTGAGAAAAATCACATTTATTTTACTAATTTGTACGAATGACCACCCATAACCCTGCCCCTAAACCTACCTCCCCACAACCCCACCTCTAAATTTACCCCTCACAGAAAATGTATACAATTGTAGGAGTGAGGTTGTACAAATTTATGCGTTTTGTGAAACATCGTATGTATTTTACATGGTGGCAAATTAGTAGAAATTCATACGAATAACTACCCCATACCCCTCACAGAAAACATACAAAATCACTCATACGAATTTGTATGAATTTGCCACCTTGTAAAATATGTACCAGTTGGTCGTGAGATAGCGTTGGGTGTTTAATCTTGCATCAAAAAAGCATTTTAAGCCAAGGTGCAATTATGTGACTCAAACATACAAGCGCTCTTCATCATGCGTATTTAAGTGTGCGGTTAAAAACTAGATTTGAGCGCCATCTGTTGTTAAAAACTAAGCTCAGGATCGATACCAGAGAGAATCACGATGCATTCAGAAAATCTTAAAATCGATCCACGAATCGCGATGTATCGATTTATTGCTGCAGCCCTAAAATGTATAACGTAACGGAAGTACATGCTACATTAGCAGCGTTTCCACAAGGGGTGCTGTAGCAGCATTAGCGTAAAGTAGTTGCATTTTATAAGGAACAAACTTGGCAACCTTCAAAAAAAGTCTGTTCGCTATAGTACGAATTTGTGTAGTATGAATGAAATCCATACGTTCTACGTCTGCCATTTTGTCATGTGACTTGCAACAATTGCGTCGCTTCACTGCCATTCGCGACTCCTCGCTTGTGGCCTCATGGGATAGTAAAATATCCATTGAATGTGCACTTCAAAATTTTGCCAGAAGTAGTGATTAATCTGGGTACTTTCTGCCTATTGTTACCACGAATTTGGTCGTACTACTCTTTTCACGTACCAATTTCCCCCTACTATACAGTAGATTCACATGCAGGATGTCTTCATATAGCCAGTTTTCTCTTTCACCTGAACTGCTTTATTGGTGTTTTGAAGCAAATCTTGTTAAATAAGTTACAAAGTTAAACGTTCGACTTTTAGCTAGCTAGACATTTGAATAAGTAGCTTCCTTGAATACTAACACTTAAACATTAAACGCACAGAACTGGTTGCAGATCGTTTTAGTTACAGAGCGATTTACCTTGTCCTCTGTTTCACTCATTTCATTCATATCAGCTGTAGACGTCACCTTCAAAGCTGTACTGCTACACCAGACAGGAAGTGGTCATTAGATCCAGCACTTGTTTCTTTAGTGGCTGATGAATTATTTAGGCTGTTGCGCAGAGTGATTTAGGACACGTGCCATTCTGTCTGACACTTTAATGACTCTCTTCTCCCCTCCTGCGTAATCTGCTGTGGTAACGATGTGGCTGTAAAAGCATTCAAAGTTTAGGACTCCATCTGAAATCAAGCTAGGCTTCTTAACGTAGCGGTTTAACTCAAAGCTGAGCTGGCTTGAAATTATATATGCTTCAGCCTTCGAACAAATGAGATATCCTGATGAACTATGCAAATTCCAAATCAGTGTTTTCAAGCAATTAAATTGTCATTTATGTATTTCTTTACTAGATAAAACCCCTATTAAATACTAACTAGACTTTTTAAGTCCAGTTTAGTTTTTGCACGGTACCCACAAGACATGCAGGACATGCTGTTGGAGTAACAATGTCAACACTGATGGTACTTATATGAAAAATAAATAAAATAAAAGGTGAAATGCTTAAATAGCTTTTCTGTGGAAGCTTGTTTCCGCCACTTGATAGAAAAAAGGTAAGTGTGACATTTTATCTCATGAAGTCGTTTTTTCCTCAGTTCTGAGACAAAAGTCAGAATCGCAAGATATAAACTTAAAATTAAGAGATGTGAACTTACAGTTCTGCAAAGAAAAGTTAAAATTGTAAGAAACTTGTGAGAAAGAACTGAGAGATAATAATGAACAAAGTTACCTTTATTTTATTCAGGACAAAATAGATGTTAATCTTGGAATTCTGAGGGAAAACGTAAACTGGAAATTGACCCTTCGCCAGGAGTTTGATTGACAGGCGATTCGGCCAATCATAAAGCTGAATCTATCATTTAGTCCGATAAACAAACCAGACAAGAGAATAGATTAACGCCAGTGGACTTGAACTTGAAAAACGGCGTGTGCTGACGTTTTTCCGCAGTTGAAACAAGATGCTTTATGGTGTTGTTTTTTTTCATCTTTGTTTCGCGCTATAACTGGTAAAGCGGAAGAGATGATCAGTTGACGCGCAGTTTAAACTGAGGCGCTAAAGCGATCTGAGAGGACACATTAAAGAGCCACAAAAAGGTATTTATTGTTTGTATTTTTTACTAAATGACACAATTTCAAAGCTAAGACTTGTTTCATATCTAAAGCAAGCTTTGTCTTATCTGTCGGTGCGTTGTCAGTTCTCTCTTTGCTCCACGATGTATTTTATACTTTATCTCGCAATTCTAAAAAAAGAAGTAAAATCTGAAAAGTGAGATACAAATCGCGATTACGTTTTTTTTTTAATTCCTGTGGTGGAAACATGAAGCTTCCATACTGTTGTTTCACTTTTAAATGCTAATCGTTTTGCTAACATTACTCAAAGGTGTTTCCTGTGAACGGGAAAATATAACGTTACGTGTTTTATTTTTTAACAATACAGGTATTTAAGGAAACTTCTAAAATTAAATCGACCCCAATTCCTATTTAAATGCAAGGTTGTGCCTTAACGGAGTTCATCTGTTTGAATAACCGTTTCAAATACTAGTGGGCTGTCTTCTCCCTAGATAGGCAGCTGCCTTCTGACTCATAAATGAAACCTCATACATCGTGATTTGAGACACTCGACATAGACACCAGCTCTTTATCGTTAAAGGTGCGGTTAGATTAGCAACATTTAGTCAATAGTCAATAGTGTAGCGATGTATGAAGCACAGTTCACTCTTAAGTCAAATCGAGCAATTTCACATTGATCGACACAGAATCCATCCAGCTGTGAAATCTGGGCGGGAAAATCTTTCGCCCTCACGTCAAAGTCCCAATCTTGTGGATTCCTTTTGTAATGGCTGAATTTCGCCCGTCAGTTTTCGCAAAAATCGATAATGTGATGCTGAGCTCGTATTTATTACAGGTACTTTAGTATTTAGTTCTGAATTTTGAATTCAGTTTCTAAATCACATATTAGTACTCAAACCAAAACCTGAAATACTGCGTAATAGTAAATAATAGGAGAATGTCATAAAAGTTGTGGTTATTGCCTAATAACCTGTTTATATGGTTGATGCAAGAAAGCCCATCAGCCTGTTAAATACCAGCCAAGCACAGGATCTCAGCTGAAGCATCTCACAATGCCCATGTGATCAGTTTTACATTGCTTTCTCTGCGTATTTGTATTGTCTTTATTGTTTTTGATACTGTGTATGTAGAAAACTTGTATGGTTTGGTTTATCATTGTCATCCATGTCTTTAAGTGTGCTGTTATTTGAATAGCTTCTTGATATTTGACTGAAAATTCAGAATAGCTAGAATTTCGCCTTGAAAAGATATTTAACCCAATTTCTAATTTACATATTTGTTATTAAAGTAGAGATCATTTTATTTAATGTTGTTTAGCATTATTTGAAATCTGTACACCATTCATGTTGCAGCATAGAAACTACCCAAGTGTACACCAAGTGTAATCTTTTGGGAAATCTGTATAAAAAGTCATTATTTTTTAGAATTTCACTTAGTTACATTAAATTTGAACCAGTTACTGTTCACCAGTTTAAATTTGAACACTACTTGAAACTAGATAGTGACCACATCCGTGGAGGAAAGTGCTACCCAAAATCTTTTTCTTCTTCTTTCCTGTTTACATATGCTCTTGTTATTGATGTGCATTTTCGTTGTAAATTCTGATATTTTGTGTTGCTGGGAATTCTTTTAAAGATGCATGAGCGCACTTCTTTATATCAGCAAAGAAATATGATGTCAGCTTTTATGACCATGGTACCATTCGTAGTATTTTGACATTGCTTCTTCCGTCTGATTTGCTGTTGAATTCTTTTGTAAATTGAGTAAGTAGCTGCTGTAGCTGAATCACTGGACTCTCCAAACTGCTTCTGAATGTTCAACACAACGCAAAAAGTCTGTACAGCTGATTTAATTCAATATGATGATAGACACCAATCATACTTCTTTTTCTTGAATGTTTGCTGCCAAGTTTGTGGTGGTTGAAGTGCTTTTGAGTGAATGAAGCCGGATGAACTCCACCGCATGCTCTCTCAGTGCAGTTATATTGTTTTCAAGTGCAAATTAGGTCAGTCTGATGTGTTATTACAGGAACTACTGGTACCACTGTATGCACTGTGATCTGAAATAAATTATATGTCCATATAACTCACCTGTGTTGATTCACTCCTCATTTTACCACAAGCATGATGTTCATGTCATTCTAAACCAGAGCTTAAGTATAAATACGCAGGTGATCATTTAAACTATTGTTTTTAATATCGACACAAAGCATTTACACAATTTTCTTTACAGAACAACAGCATCAAATTATAACAAATCCATTTTTGTGTTTCTATTTAATCATTAAATGTTGATCATAATGTATTCAACAAATGTAAAGGAGAAGTTCACTTCCAGAATGAAAATGTAAAGTTTTTGAGGAAAATATTCCAGGATTTTTCAATGGGGAACAACCAGTTGAAGGTCCAAATTGCAGTTTCAGTGCAGCCTCAAAGGGCTCTACACGTTCCCAGCTGAGGAATAAGAGTCTTATCTAGCAAAACAGTCATTTTCCAAGAATAATAAAGATGTTTACAAAGCAAACGTGCAAAGAAAGTCAAAAGCCCTTTACAAAAAAAACGTTGTTGGACAGTTTTGAAGTTTTGAGAAGAAATTGAGTTCTTTGTTTTTTGAAAGTTTTTTGCCCTGCCTTACCTTTTTGAACCAAAGTACACAGATGAAGAACTTGGAAAGTACTTTTCCAACATGATTCCGCAATGCGTGAAGACGCGAACTCGCATCACAGAGCTAATGCAAGATGAGCATTTGTGGTTAAAAAGTATATACATTTTTATTTTATTTTTTAAGAAAATGACAGATCGTTTTACTAAATAAGACCCTCGTTCCTCAGCTGCGATCATGTAGATCCCTTTGAAACTGCAATTTGGACCTTCAACCCGTTGGTCACTATTGACGTCCACTATATGGAGAAAAATTCTGTAATGTTTTCCTCAAAAACCTTAATTTCTTTGCGACTGAAGAAAGATATGAACATCTTGGATGACATGGAGGTAAGTAAATTATCAGGAAATTTTCATTCTTGATGTGAACTAATGCTTTAAGTCTCTATTACGGAGCTAAAATGACATTTGAAGAAAAACAGTCCTGAGACACGCTTACGAGAAACTTACGCATACCCACAGAAAAACTAAATACAGAAATTGGAAATACTATCTCGTAGTGTGCGTTTTTTTTTTTTTTTCTCCTGCAAATGTTACTTTTATAGCTCAGTGGCAGCATGAACACATAAATATGAGAACTTTGTAAATCCTGACCAGGCGCCATGCAAAAACTATTCCGTTTCTTGAACGTCTCAAGTCGTCGTGATAAGCTCCGCCCACCCTGAAATCACTGTCTGAACTCTTATTAAATACGTTGTAATGCTGCCTTCACGTGCTATCGGAAATGTCCTATTTCACATGTATGAAGCCATGATTACGAGCTCGCCGCATTCAAGTGCTTTGTTGTGGGAAAGAATGAAATGTAATAATTCATTGGGTGATAACATAGACATTCACCGCACTAGATAGTCAGCTTGCTGACGATTCTGAAATTTTCGGCCAAATACAGGGATATTGCACTGTTTTACGCTTCAAATGATTGTTCATATATAAATAGGCACTACTTTAACGACAAGACATGGTAATGTAGTTCATTCATATCTAATTTTCGATTAGGAAACGATAATCCCGATTGCACGTGAGGCAGCATAATTAGCAGTGATTGTTGAGCAGCACTGACGCGCCTATTTTTAAAACGCTTCACAATTCACAAATCAATGAATCCTAAAGAGGTGTTTATCGCATTATATTACATAAATTAACATCCATTATGAGGAAGATTGTCCAACCAAAATGATCGTTAATAAGACCGTTGCCTAGCTGATGATAGCTGCCAAGTGATTAATGAACTAAAAAGGTCTTTTTCCTTCGTCTTGTAAAACCAACGCGACTGGCTGTTGGTTGATTGGCTCAGATGAGTCTCTCCATTGGTGGAGGCTGAACGATGTTCCACATCTCCACTCTTGAACCTTCCTTCTCCTGTCGACTGGGGCTGTAAGTGCCTCGTGTGGCCCGTCGGTTCAGTGTGATGACCAGAGCTGTGGCCACGCCGAAAAGACCCAACAACAGAAACACGGACACGAGGCTGATGGACAGCAACAGGTCAGACGACACGGTCTCTGCATTTAGCTGGAGAAAAGGAAGACGGGGCGGAGTCAGTGACGAGAAGTGAGTAAAAGTAATATTTTAAATGTAATAAAAATCAGACGTGTGTTTTTGCATCTGACACAACTTAATTTGATGCTTGATAACATAATTAAGCCGTATACTCTATGTTCAGATGTTTGAAAACACTTCACATACACACTTTGAGATTATTTTGGCTCTGTGTATGTAAGCTGGCATACTAGAAAGTATTTCATAAGGTGAGCTGCTCTCTGTAGGTTTATTGGCTAGTCATCTGCTCCCAATTCCACCCCCTCAATTTGTCACATCTCTTGACATTTTCACTACAGTCAAACTTGACACGTAGATAAGTCTTTTACGAAGAAAAATGTTCCAACTTTTAGTCTATACATGAGTTAAATGAGAAGTTAGTATTGAGTATATTTTAAATCCAGCATTACTAGTCATTTGAAAGCTACAAACAGTCATGTTCTGTTCATGAATAAATCAGTGACTGAATGACGCATATACCTTCCTAAGTCTGTTTTGAACAAGTCTGTTAAATGACTCCCTCATTTGATTTTGTTCCTGAATAAATCAATGAGTTGACCATAGATTCAGTGACTCAACAATTTAGTCACTTGTTTTGTTTTGGTTCTGAATCGATCAGTGCTTCAGAGCAGATTGGTTTAATGAATAATTTAATGAAACATTCATTGTTTTGCTCCCAAAATCAATCAGTGTTTTTCAACAAATCTGTTGACTGAATGATTCAGTGACTCACTTTTTGTTTTTGATTTAATGCATCGCTCATATTATTTTGTTCCTGAAATCAATAGTGTTTAAACAAATCTGTTCACTTGAATGATTCAACGACTAGTTGTTTTGTTTGAATTAAGCAATTGAATGAGTAATTCAGTGACTTACCTAAGTATTTTAAATAAATGAGCTGAACAATTCAATAACTCACTAAATTAGAGAGTCACTTGTTTTGTTCCTAAAAAAACAGTGTTTAAATGAATCAGTTGAATGAATGATTCAGTGATTCAATTTTTGTTTTGTTGATTTAATGTGTCACTCATATTGTTTTGTTCCTCAGATCAATATTGTTTTTAAACGGATCTGTTAACTTGAATGATTCAGTGACTAGTTGTTTGTTTGAACTAACCAATTGAATGAGTGATTCAGTGACTCATATTTTTTGTTCCTGAATCAATGTTTTTGAACAGATCTGTTGACTAAATGATTCTGTGACTAACTTGCACATTCCTTAATATGTCTGTTTTGAAAGAATCTGTTGAATGAATGACTCACTTTGTTTATGAATCAGTGAGTGTTTTTAAGTAAATGAGTTGACTGAACAATTCAATAACTCACTAAATTAGAGAGTCACTTGTTTTGTTCCTGAAAACAGCGTTTTAAATGAATCTGTTGACTCATATTTTTTGTTTCTGAATCAATGAGTGTTTTTAAACAAATCTGTTGTCTGAATGATTCAACGACTCACGCGTTTTTGAATACTTTAGAATTTTGGAATGCAGTTGAATATGGGACTTAACGACTCGCTCATATTGTTTTGTTTCTGAATGATTCAGTGTTTTTGAACAAATCATTTGATGAAATGATTTCTAGTTCAAACAAATGTACATTCACTTGTCGCCACCTACTGGCATAACAGTGTATATCAATATTATATAATAGCGAGTTATAGTTCTAAATTTATAAATTATTTTTTATTATATCATACATGTACTATAAAAAAAAGATTATATAGCGCAAAGATTCAAGAATATTCCACCAAATGCTGCTTCTCACACACTTTCTACTGTAGAGTAGATGGACTGATCTTCAGGACCAAAATTAGATCATCCAACCCAGCCCTTCCCAACACTCGTCTCCATCTGTTGAAGCAGCAGAGACAGGCAAGAAGCTCATGGCCACAGAAACTCTGAGCTGAGCTCATCACCTGCTCTGAAGGCGATGTTTTATGTGTGTGAGAGAAAGCGGGAAAGAGAGAGACAGCCAGACTTTCCAGCAGACAAACGACCCTGTCACAGCGATAAGCTTCTCCCGATATATTTCCCCCTCGTTTCTCAGACCTGCAGCGATGCACTGCTGAGTTGCATTTCACACAGAACGCCGCTGCGCCTTTCTGCTGGCCAAGCACTATTCTGTCACTCTGAAGACACAAACTTTCTCTGCAGACGTGGAGCAGAACCACAGACCCACAGATTCCTCACACTGAGACACATTTATGCTTCAGCAGTCAAAAAAACACTAGCCCTCAAGAGCTGCGCTTGCTTCCCTGTCGCCTTGCCTCTGCATAAATGATCTATTTTTAAGCTTTTTTAAATGTATTGCATATTAGTAATAAAACTGTATGAAATATTTTAAATGATTTATAATAACCTAGATAAAGATATCCAGCAAACCAGTTTGGAGCTAATACGCTTTTTTCGCCTTTGCTAACACCTCATACAGCAGATTCAACACTATAGGGACATTTAATTTTTGTGACACAATGCAATTGTGTTTTCCAAGTTGACATATTTCCTATTCAAACATGAAGTTGAGGTAGGACACTTATTTATTTATTTATTTATTTACTTAAATAGGCATGTTGTGGAGTAGCGACACTATAACTTAAGGTAAAAATTGTTGAATAAAGTTGTTATGTTTGTTTTCTTTGCACAATAAAAGTATTCTCGTAGCTTTATAACATTAAGGTTGAATCACTGATGTCACATGGACTATTTTAAAGGGGTCATCGGATGCAAAGTTCATGTGTGTTGGCAGTGTATGTACAAATCTACCCTAGAATGATAAAAATCCATGCAGTGGTTTTCAATTAATCTGTGAAAAAAAAATCCCCCTTTTCAAATCGAGCCATTCTCAGAGGCCGCTCCCACGATAGTTGATTGACATGAGCGTCTTACCTCAGACCCGTCCTACAATAGCTGTAACAGTCCGACCTCCATTTTTTTGATGCCAGAGCAGGGATGTAAGTTAAACAATATCTCCGATCAAGCGTTGAGTTGTTGTGTTGCTGGATGTAATAATGAACATAGTGGTCGTCATTTATTCCCGACATTTGAGCCGCTAAAGATGCAGTAGATTGCGTTTGTTTGTGAAGGGAATGCACCTCCCGATCTACGTAAATGCGTCTATGTTCGCGCAAATCATTCATGATCAAGCTTCACCTACAGCAAAAGTGAGTATGAGGGTTTTTTTATGAATCTCTGCAATCACCTTTCCTAATAACGTGCTAGTTTGCAAGTTTAGTGGCTAAATGCGGCTAAAGTAAACAGGCTCGTCACTCCACAGAGAGAAGAGGGGGCGGGGCGAGCAGAGCTCATTAATATTTAAAGCAACCTCGACCAGAACAGGATGATTTTTGCAAAGCGCATTTTGACAAGGTAAAAGGGTGTTGTTTTACACAACAATTGAGAATTTTTAATCAAAGTATATTATGGACTTTTCATTAAGACCCTAAAGAATCATATCAACTTATGGAAAATGGGAATCCGATGACCCCTTTAACAATGTCCGTACTACTTTCTGGGCCTTGAACATTGTATTTGCGTTGCACATAGGTATACCAAGTGAACTGGCATTCTTTCATTAAAAGAATCACTAACTCCGACTCATTTTAATGAATCAGTTTTTATAATAAAACAATTAATTGATTCATTTAGGTAAGCTGCCTGTTTTATTCCAGAAAAATCAACTTGATCGCATGACGAAAATGTACCTGTGGGACCTTTTTTGCAAGATCCAAAATACGTACCGCCATGTACGTTTCGTGACATATTCGATGTGAAATGTCCACTGAGTGGCGCTAAAAGAGTGTTGTTGTTTTTCTTTCCCGTTACAGATGAACATACAAATGTTCAAATGTGGTATATTTTATGTGACGTCGGTTTTGTATGCGTCACTGCAGTTCTGACTTGAAATGTCCATTGAGTGGTGTTATAACTCTAATGCTCCATGACGTTTTAAAATAACGTACCATCTGCACTACACGTAAACCTACCCGATAGTATGACCAAAGGAAATGTGATGTAAAAACGTGATCGCAAGCATGTCGTTTTAGCTTGTTTTCCGATCTCTCATCTTTCAACTCTTTCATTGCATTTTTCACGGGATTCGTACCCAAGCATTCCGCAACATAAGTCCAATTCTACGCTGACTTAGCTGCCGAGCAAGAGTGTTATGTTTGGAAAGCGAAACATATGAAGCTGTAATCATAACTGTGTACGAAAACAGTACTCGCTCTTTTACCGCCTTTAGTGTTCATTTCTGTTGGAAACTGCAGTGATATCTACTTATTGGTATGCATTTCACCTCTTGCAAAAAAGTTCCCGCAGGTACGTTTTCGTCATGGGATCAGGTAGCAAAAAAATGCTATAAATCGATAACATTATCTGAATAGGAAGTTTGGGAACAATATAACCAAGACATGTTCTAGAAAGTATTTGACTGAACAATTTATTTTTTTTTATAGTACAAGAGGAGTCATTAATATTATTAGTCTGTAAAAAAGTAGGGACTAAATTTTAAATGTGTTTGTTACAATTATTTTTTATAAGTATACTAGCGTTTAGATGGCTTCAAAACTAACAGATGTGAACTAAAAGCCTCAAAAGTCCTATTTTGATTTCATGAGGTCCTTAAAAGAGAAGTTCACTTCCAGAATAAAAATGTACAGGTAATTTACTCACCCCCTTGTCATCCAAGATGTTCATGTCTTTCCTTCTTCAGTCATAAAGAAATTATGTCTTTTGAGGAAAACATTTCAGGATTTCTCTCCATATAGTGAACTTCCATGGTGCTTGTGAATTTGAACTTCTAAAATCAGTTTAAATGCAGCTTTAAAGGGCTATAAACCCAGCTGAGAAAAAATGGTCTTATCTAGTGACACAATTGGTTATTTTCAAAAAAAAAAAAAATTACAGTTTATGTACTTTTTAACCTCAAACACTCGCCTTGTCTAGCTCTGCATGAACTCTGTGTATTCCGGGTCAATACAGTTAGGGTATGTGGAAAAACTCCCATCTCTTTTGCTCCTCCAACTTCAAAATCGTCCTACATCGCTGTTTTATCTTTTTTGTAAAGGTTCTTTGACCCTCCTTGCGCATTCGTTTTGTAAACACTGGGTCGGTACTTTTGCAGCGGTGTAGGATGATTTTGAGGTTGGAGGAGAAAATGAGAAGGGAGTTTTTCGATGTATCCTAACTGTATTGACCCGGAAAGCACAGGGTTCAAGCAGAGCTAGACAAGGCGTGAAGAAAGAAAGACATGAACATCTTGAATGACAAGGGGTTCAGTAAATTATCTGTACATTTTTATTCTGGAAGTGAAATTCTCCTTTAAGAAAACACCAAATCTCAAAGTGAGGCTGTAACATGTCTCAGCATGTGATAAGTTCCTCTCACCCGTATCTATCCTCTTAGGTAGGATTAAAAGAGTGGAACGTGGCTATCTTTAACTTACACGCTGCTCACAAGATGAAAGAAGGACATTTTGAGGAGGTTAAGCTTATCTATGTTTTTTTTGTGCATTTTGTCACAGTACCGTTCAGCGTTATGATATCGTGTATACAACTCAATCACAAATATCAATTTATTTAAAGGGATAGTTCACCCAAAAATGAAAATTCTGTCATTTAATTATGTACCCTTATGTTGTTCCAAACCCGTAAGACCTTGGTTCATCTTCAGAACACAAATTAAGATATTTTCGATGAAATTCAAGAGTTTTCTGACCCTGCATAGACAGACAACACAACTGGCACATTCAAGGTCCAGAAATGTAGTAAGGACATTGTTAAAATAGTCCATGTGACAACAGTGGTTCAGCCGTAATTTTTTGTAGAACAATTTCTTCTCTTCCGTGTCACTCTTTATAGCAATGTTCTCGTAGCTTCACAAAATTAAGGTTGAACCACTGATGTCACATGGACTATTTTAACAATGTC
Source organism: Labeo calbasu (assembly GCA_019740295.1). NCBI lineage: Eukaryota > Metazoa > Chordata > Actinopteri > Cypriniformes > Cyprinidae > Labeo > Labeo calbasu. The sequence continues at coordinate 19,402 of JAHKKF010534580.1, forward strand.
CTCACTAACTTTCTGGGCCTTAAATGTGTCAGTTGCATTGCTGCCTATGCAGGGTCAAAAAGCTCTTGGATTTCATCAAAAATATCTTCATTTGTTTCTGAATATGAATGAAGGTCTTACGGGTTTGGAACCAGTGTATCCAATGTACCCTTAAGCTGTCACATCAACTGAAATACTGTAAATTGCATCTGGAAAAAAAATTTCCAACTTGTTTCAAACTTGCACAGTACACACTTTTGCGTGGTCTCAACATCCTATGGTGTCAGGACTACACAAAAACTGCTGAGTCAACACACCTGCCATAGGTTTTACAGTGCCGCTGTGTCTTTGGTGTGTCTGCCGCCCCTAGTTCAGTGGCTCTGTCTATCAAAATCTGTGGCAACATTCTTCAAAACCTCCATGATGTGCCACTGGCACAGTCTCTGGATGTGTAATGACAGCAGAGAGACAGCTAAACAAAAGTGACGAAGGACAAACAACAGATTGATGATGGATGGGATGGAGAGAAAATGTTTTATTTGAAGACAGTCATCTAAAGACAGAATGTGAGAGACACAACATACACAATCTGGTCATGAACGCTAACAGAGATCAACAGACAGATGAACACGTAACTATAAACTACTGAAACGATGAGCGTGACATTGATGGTTAAGATATACTGAAAGAAGTACAGAAAATAGTTAAAAATGATTTTAAGACACAAAAATACGATGAGTTGATCAATAGTGGGATTTTGATTAATATAAATCAGAAAATTATGAATTTAAATACCATAGAAGTGACTTTTAATAACTGAATGATTAAAAATGCTTTTTAAAATTAAATTAAATTTGTAACATGTGACCCTGGACCACAAAACCAGTCTTAAGTAGCACAGGTATATTTGTAGTAATAGCCAAAAATACAAATTATGTATTCCATAATTTGGATACATTTTATTTCCCAGTATGCCTTCAAATAATTATTGAACTGGAATTATGAAGTACGGAATGGAATTTTATCATTTGTATCGCAGTTCAGTAAATTCATTCAAATCATTCTAATTCAATTCCAATCATTATTAGAAGTATTATTCATGCTATATTATGTGGAATCTTTAACTAATGCTAAACTTAAAAACACCAAGCACACAAAGTATTTTCCAAATATTTTCCCTGAAATCAGTCTACGGTTCTCACATGAACTGCATAAAGTACAGTAAAAACAACCTTTGGATTAGATACAGTTTTGTCATATTAAGGCACTAAGTGGTTTCACTGATATGTCGTCTAAGGGTCTGATCCAGTAAATATTGAAGCCCTTGCACATTGTTTTTCCCTGATCAACAAACAATACTGTCTGTGTAACAAATTCATATTACAGTTTCAACAGACCTTATATAACAGTTTTGAAGCCACATTTGAGTCGGCTTGTTAAACCTGTGCAAAAAGGAGTTACACTAGCCTGTTTTCTAGCTTTCACCAAAGACCTGTTTACTCATTGTCACCCCAGTCTACCTCTGGTTCATCGTCTAAGCGCAGAATGAGGTAGGAGAGAAACTGGAAGAGGTTTTGCCAAAACAAAGCGGCCATGTAAAAGTAAATGTCGCTTACGTCGACTTCACAGGTCTCGCCAGCGAAGGTCATTTCGCAGATACACTGGAACTTGTTGACCTTGTTCTGGCAGTAGCCACCGTTCAGGCAAGGGTTGGATCTACATTCATCAAGATCTAGTTCGCACCTAAGTGACAAATGTGAAGCGAGTTGTTGTTAATATTAATTACTAGCCTGAAATTCATTAGCATGTACACTGACCAAAATTATAAACGCAACACTTTTGTTTTTGCCCCCATTTTTGCAGTTTTACTATATTTGGGGAGTCCAAAAACCAGTCAGTATCTGGTGTGACCACCATTTGCCTTACGCAGTGCAACACATCTCCTTCGCATAGAGTTGATCAAGTTGTTGATTGTGGCCTGTGGAATGTTGGTCCACTTCTCTTCAATTGCTGTGCGAAGTTGCTGGATATTGGCAGTAACTGGAACACGTTGTCGTATATGCTGATCCAGAGCATCCCAAACATGCTCAATGGCTGACATGTCCGGTGAGTATGCTGACCATGCAAGAACTGGGATGTTTTCAGCTTCCAGGAATTGTGTACAGATCCTTGCAACATGGGGTGATGGTCGTAGACGAATAACACAACAATGGGCCTCAGGATCTCGTCACGGTATCTCTGTGCATTCAAAATGGCATCAATAAAATGCACCTGTGTTCGTTGTCCATAACATACGCCTGCTCATACCATAACCCCACCGCCACCATGGGCCACTCGATACACAACGTTGACATCAGCAAACCGCTCACCCACACGACACCATACACGCTGTCTGCCATCTGCCCTGTACAATGAAAACCGGGATTTATCCATGAAGAGAACACCTCAGCAAAGTGCCAGACGCCATCAAATGTGAGCATTTGCCCACTCAAGTTGGTTATGACGAACTGCAGTCAGGTCGAGATCCTGATGAGGATGACGAGCATGCAGATGAGCTTCCCTGAGACGGTTTCTGACAGTTTGTGCAGAAATTCTTTGGTTATGCAAACCGATTGTTGCAGCAGCTGTCCGGGTGGCTGGTCTCAGACGATGTTGGAGGTGAAGATGCTGGATGTGAAGGTTCTGGGCTGGTGTGGTTACACGTGATCTGCGGTTGTGAGGCCGGTTGGATGTACTGCCAAATTCTCTGAAATGCCTTTGGAGATGGCTTACGGTAGAGAAATCAACATTCAATTCACAAGCAACAGCTCTGGTGGACATTCCTGCAGTCAGCATGTCAATTGCATGCTCCCTCAAAACTTGCAACATCTGTGACATTGTGCTGTGTGATAAAATTGCACATTTTAGAGTGTCCTTTTATTGTGGCCAGCCTAAGGCACACCTGTGCAAAAATCATGCCGTCTAATCAGCATCTTGATATGCCACACCTGTGAGGTGGATGATTATCTCGGCAAAGGAGAAGCGCTCACTAACACAGATTTAGACAGATTTGTGAACGATATTTGAAAGAAATAGGCCTTTTGTGTACATAGAAAAAGTCTTGGATCTTTAAATTCAGCTCATGAAAAATGGGGGCAAAAACAAAAGTGTTGCGTTTATAATTTTGTTCAGTGTATATATATATATATATATATATATATATATATATATATATATGAGATGATGTGAACAAAGAAAGATGAGGAATAATCACCAGTGACCCGAAAACCCAGGGAGGCAGTCACACATCATGTTGGTGTCAGAACAGTTCCCCCCATTGAAACATGTGTAGTTCTGCTGTTCATCGCCACAGATGGACACCGGGAGCTTGGGCGGTCTGGGGATGGGCAGGATGAGGGAAAAGAAAGAAACATAACAGATGATGAAGAATCTATCCTCTCCTCTTGAGAGCCATGTAAGGGGCTACTACCTACCACCCCCCACGGCTTTGTCCCGCACAAAAGAGGATTAGCCCACTATTAGAATAATGACATTAGCATGTGAATGGACCTCTGACCACAAGACAAAGAGGATACAATAAATCGTCGCCTAATATGGGGATTAACATACAGCTAACTATTGTTATTCTGTATGGACAAAGATATGATATGACAAATAAGGAGTTTTAAGAATGGAAGATTGTACCTATTGTGGTTTTCTTTTACTTTACAGAGATAATGTGAAATAGAGGATTCTAGGAAAAGAGAAGAAAGAAAGAAAGAAAGAAAGATAGATAGATAGATAGATAGATAGATAGATAGATAGATAGATAGATAGATAGATAAAGTAAAAGAGCAAGGAAGAAGGAAAGAGATGAAGGAAAGAAGTAAGTATGAAGAAAGAAAAAGCAAAGAAAATATGGAGAAAAAGTAAATGATAGCAAGGGAGAAAGAAATGAAGGAAGGAAGGATAGAAGGAAG
>JAHKKF010534580.1:23389-47851 GCA_019740295.1 Labeo calbasu
AGGTGAAGATGCTGGATGTGGAGGTCCTGGGCTGGTGTGGTTACACGTGGTCTGCGGTTGTGAGGCCGGTTGGATGTACTGCCAAATTCTCTGAAACGGACGGCTTATGGTAGACAAATGAACATTCAGTTCACGGGCAACAGCTCTGGTGGACATTCCTGCAGACAGCATGCCAATTGCACACTCCCTCAAAACTTTGTGCTGTGTGATAAAACTGCACATTTTAGAGTGGCCTTTTATTGTGGCCTGCCTAAGGCACACCCGTGCAATAATCATGCTGTCTAATCAGTATCTTGATAGGCACATCTGTGAGGTGGATGGATTATCTCGGCAAAGTAGAAGTGCTCACTAACACAGATTTAGACAGATTTGTGAACAATATTTGAGAGAAATAGGCCTTTTGTGTACATAGAAAAAGTCCTAGATCTTTGAGTTCAGCTCATGAAAAATGGGATCAAAAACAAAAGTGTTGCGTTTATAATTTTGGTCAGTGTATTTAGCAAGCCTGTAACCAACTAAACCAATGATTTTAAAAGAAATGCGAAAACCCCTAATTCTAATACTTAAAAAACTTTAGGCTGATGCAGATAGCAGCGACTATGATATGTGCACTGATATGATGACGTACGCAGGATGATCAACAAACGTAGAGTCACTAACCTTACAGATTAAATCACAGTAGGACCAGATAAAACTAGATAAAACTCGCTAGTTAAAATCTGGCTCTTCGGTCATGTTACATGATAACCATCAGCAAGGGGTTGCTTCACGGATCAGCAAATAACTAAACGCTAAAGATAAGAGTGATGTGCCTGGTGCCTGGTATCCTTTCTCTTTCATTTGTGTTTCCATTTCAGAAACGTTGCCTAAGGCTCTGGGCGCCATTCTCTTTGAGGCCTGTCCTCTCAACGACACAAGCCTCGAAATACGACGCTGAATGAAAAGGAGGGGTGGGATATTTGTCTGCAAGCACAGATCCTCAGACGCAATGAAGCCATTGGCTAAAAAAGGTGATGGTGCCATGGGAGAAATGAGCCTTACAATTCAGCATCGCCTGTCTCGCCTCTTTCATTACCCTACATTCTGTTTATAAGACACAGTTAAGCAAACACAATGGGCTGCTGCACAGGTCCTCACATGCATACAAATACCGCACCTGTATTATCAGCCGGTTCCATATATATCATTGTGTATGCATAAACACTCCATTGGAACGCGCCGTTGGAATATTTCATGTGAGCACTGAGATGCAAAAAGGAATACATTTCCTCCAAGAGAGCTTTAGATATGCATCCCGCACAGACATTTGCGTATTCATATATTCACTAACATCCAATAAAGCCCAGCTTAAAGCATAAATTATCTGTGGGAGACACGTGTACATAAGTTTTTAAGGCCAGATCAGGGCAGGTCTCAGGTGGGACTAAGCAGACATTTGACTTTAACAAGACTTGTCAGGAAAACCACAAGTCTGAGTTACTTCACTGTACGAGTAAAAGAGAGCTAAACTGAAGGAACATGAGACTATGTCTGATGGCCAACCGTATCATTAGCTTCCCCGAAACTTGTGCCAAGTTAGGGATGATGAGTGCCGCCTAAGTGCCTGGCAGCCTCTCCCAGTGAAAATTTGATTCAGTCTTACTACAATTTCTCAGTTCTCTAAGGGACCCCATGCTGTTGGTTGTTTATGTCAATGCATGATTATTATTTCCTCAAAGAGTGCCGGAGCAGAGAATGCAACTGTATCAGCAGTGCATTGTGTCTACCCAGCAAAAGAGAGCGATCCGCTCAGCCCCACGCTGATAGATGAGCACGCCGGACAAGCTTTATTTGATTTAATCCCTACAAACATAGCCGGGTAGACTTGTAGTTAATAATTCATGCGCTTCGAAATCCCTTTTGACTTGTTCGTTCATTAGGGTGTCTGAATTGTGGGTTTATTTGCAAAGCCTAGCAAGAAACTCAAAACACCACAGCGTACCTCTCACAAAAATGTCCTTTTTTTTTGTTGCTCTTCATCGCTGGTCCCATGTCATGACGCAACTGATGTGGGTTCCCACAAACGTATGAGGACTGAACAACTGTCTGGTACAAACAAAAATATGTGCATTTCAGCAAAGTTAGAAAAGGCTGTGTTTACAGCTGGCTGCAACACATTTCGAAAGTTCCTCATAATGAATAGACTATGTCAGAATATGAGCTGAGCTCAAAATAATCCTGCTGAAAAGACCAGCACCAATTTCTGTAGTGGACCAGGCTGGTTCCATTTAAAAAAAAAATCCATTAACCATTGCATGCAATTTTCTGCCACCGTGGACAAACAATTCACTAAAACACAGCAGTGTTTCCTACACTGTTGTCGAATCTACAACTGAAACATAAAACAATCTGTTTAGTCCGATTCACAAATAAAGGAACATATGACAATGTATAATTGAAACAATGATGATTTTTTTTATCAATTAATGAAATTATTTCTATTCACTTAGTATTCTTCTTTTATTTATATTTTATCTACAGTTATTTAATTACATCTATGCAGCCTCTAAAAAGTCTGTAAATGCACTTTTGGAAGAATTGTTTAAATTTATACCTTGTTTGTCATATCTGTTGAAATGATTAGGGGTGGGCAATGTGACCAAAATCTTATACGTGACCCTGGACCACAAAAGCAGTCTTAAGTAGCACAGGTGAATGTGTAGCAATCGCCAAAAATACATTGTATGAGTCATAATTATAGTTTTTTCTTTTATGCCAAAAAGCATTAGGATAGTAAGTAAAGATCATGTTCCATTAAGATATTTTGTAAAATTTCTACCGTAAATATATCAAAACTTAATTTTTGATCATGCATTCCTAAGAACTTAATTTGGACAACTTTAAAGGCGATTTTGACAGTTTTCAGATTTTTTTTTGCACCCTCAGATTCCAGATTTTCAAATAGTTGTATCTAGAACAAATATTGTCCTATCCTAACAAACCATATATTAATGGAAAGTTTATTTATTCAGCTGTTATTTAGATCACGTATAAATCTTAATATCTAAAAATTGACCCTTATGACTTTTTTGTGGTGCAGGGTCACACGTCATGATATGAGTAATTTTATTTCATGGTAACAATATATATCATAATATAGTTATATTTTGCTTTAAATAAGGTCTTTATGAAATCAATTTTTTTCTACCACAGAAATTTCACATTTTTTGTCAATATCACAAAAAACAAATACTAGCCTAAATAAAAAAAGTCAACATTCAGCAAAAAAATGAGAATAAGAAACTAATTACAAGCAATAGGCCAAGGAGCTACAATACTGTGCCCCGATTTTGAATTTGCAAAATGCAGTATAATTGCAGGTTCAAACGATCCCAAATGCGGTTGTAAACGATCCCAGCCGAGATAGAAGGGTCTTATCCTGCGAAACGATCAGTTATTTTCATAAAAATAATACAATTTATATGCTTTTTAATGTCAAACGCTCATCTTACCTTGCTCTATCATCAGTTTTAAAAGGATTACTAATAAAATCTTTATGAAACCAAAATCATTAACATTTTGTCAGAATTGGAACTGTTATAACATAACTACTTACATCCCTTCTGGGTGGTGAATCAGCATTATTGTGGTGAAGCTTGCTGACCAAACAAAATCTTGCTGGTAAGCATAGTTAGGTCAGGTCACCAGTACATCCGCATCCAAAACACAACAAATTGTGATAACAAGCAATGCTGGAAAGCTAAGCGGAAAGAAAACATGTCTGTCCCTTCTCATAGACTCCACCACAACGAACTGTAATAACAACTTCCAACACATTTACTTTTATACATTACTCCTTGTCATTCAAAACCTTCTTTTCTTTTGTAGAAAAAAAGACAACTTTTTTGAGAAATGTCTCACATAATAAAAGTCAATGGTAACCAAATCATTCTTCTAAATATGTACTTTTACGTTCCACAGAAGAAACAAAGTCATAAAGATTTGGAACAACATGAGGGTAAGCACAGATTTTTCATTTTTGCGAGAACAATCCCTTTAATGCTCTACAAATGACGAAAGATTCCAGCTGCCTACACAGTTAAACATCTACCTTTAATAATTTAAAGAAAACTTAAGGACATCTTACTTCCAAAACAAGCAAAAAGCCTTGACAGAATATTCCATTTCCTCTCCCTTTCGTAGACTGCACTCAGATGCACAAAGTACATTTATTACATGTCAAGTTTGACATGACAGTAGACCCATTAGCAAAAGGGTTTTTAACATTCTAATCTCCAAGCCTAAAACTCAGAGAAAGGACAGCAATTAGCATGCTGTTAGAGCTCAATCAAGCCTTTTTCTGCCTGCTGTTGAAAAGACTGGATGAGGCTTTGAGGATGGCTAAAAGGTCACCATGCTCTCCCCTGCCGTTTAGCGCTGAGCGTGGAACAGAACAGAACTGAACTGGAATGCCCTTCTTTTTATTACTTTCACCACTGCAAGCTCTGCATTTTAAACTTCATTAAACTCCGCAAATATGAATGTACATTATGTGGAATATCATCACCAAAGAATACTCTCTTAACTTCAAAATTCAGCATGACGCATTCACAGTCGTGGCAGTTCAGACGTGTTAATTATTTACAATCTACGCAGACAAAGATATGCTTTGAGCAGATTTAGGGATGTGGGTTTTGAGTCACACCATCAGCACCCACTCACAGCTGCGCCACCCGAGAGGTGAGAAACATCCAGGCACGTCTGCAATCACACATTCCCAGCATGCTTCTGTCCACCCATATACCCCCTCAGCCACATAGCCCCCCGGTCACAGCGCATTCACTGCCGTGTGAGTGGACCCCAATGAAGCCAAACATTCTGATGAGAATGACAAAGACGAGCTCTGTTCAGCCCTGCAAGCAAGTCTGTTTGATTTCTTTCTGTCACAGTGCCTGAGAACGAAAAAAAACAGCTAAAATTTCAAGTAAATTATTCATGTTGTGTTGCTCTGAAATGCAATCTACAGAAATCAAGCAGGGATTCAACATTAGGCATAAAACAAATAATGCCAGCTCTACAGTCATCGAAAAACACAACAGCGCAGAGACAAATGAAAACCTTGACCATAACCATAACCCAAAATATATCAATTAGTTGCTTGCAAACAAAAATCAAACATAATTTAATTCTACTAAAATGCCTTACATTGCATTTGACAGATGTCAAAGGTGAAAAAAATCAGAGGGGCATCTGTCTGTCAAAACACGGCCAGCTGAAAAAGTCAGTCACCGCAACGCTGGTGCAATATAATCCCAGAGGGTCTTTCGTAGAGGCCACTTAGTATTCAATCCATTTCCATTACATGTGATGTTGTATGGATGTAGTCTTCCTTCAGGGCTGGATGATGTCAGAATACTGACAAGTGTGCTGCTACTGCTGGCCATCCTGGGATGATCTTATTACCCCGTGCCGCAGGGAAGATGTCTAAACCAATCGCAACCTGGTAAATTTGTCCCCAGAGAAAAGTTAGGGTCGAGGTTGTAATTAAGAAGCTAACTATGTAAACAGAGCACCCTGAATTATATACAGACATACATACAAATGACATGCAAAACAGCCCAAACTCAATCAACGGATTCATTAGTGCTTCTGAGACTGGGAGAATTGCAATATGTGGATCTCTAACTGGTGCCACTGAGACAAGGTTAATAATCCCCAGAAGACAGTGAACATAATAGAAGGCTGAGACGAACATAAAATGCGATATACCTGATGTTGTGGGATTTGCGTTTGATCTCGTTCCAGCAGAGATTCATTTCGTTGTCAGGGTGCTTGTTCCTCTGCCCCCTGCACTCGGTGGGCAGTTCTTGCCCCTCAGGATCCACCGCCGACTGGCAGGGTACACAGTGGCATCCCGGCCACGAGGGCCGCCCTGCAGCTGCAACACACACAGTTCAGCATTTAGAGAACTTATATAATTATATTGTAGCACTCAAGTTAAACAATATGTATGTTTTCGCCACTAGAGGGCACATATTCAAAACAAACAAAGAAACAAAGGCGTAGTTTGATTAAGTGTGGAATCTTGGGAGTTTGAAGTCTTCATCCCCACAGCTGATGCAATCTATCGGGACTCGGGCAGAAATCATGTCCATGGATGAGCTAATGTATTAAAAACTTATTAAGGTCACTGTAGTATGAAGCAGGGTGGGGCTGAACATCGTTGAAGCGCCACGAGGACGCTGGAGAGATTGCTAATGAAGGATGAGCGCAATACACAGCTTATGCCACAGTCTGCCTCTTCTGCTTCTTCCGGTCATGCGTATGTAAAAAAAAGTAGTCCTGTTTATCAAACATTTGAGTGTGTTGAAATATCTGTTATAATGCCACTCTGTGCATTCGTCACCTTTCTAATAAAATGCATAACATATTAAAGCGTCTTTGGGATTTCCGTGTTTGCTACAAAATAAAACTGGAAAATCAAGGGTGTATGACGTCACTGGCAGGTGACGCAATGACACAGTCCATTACGCTAGTTTAAATTGCTTATTTCTCTGAATTTAAACATTCTTCTAAACATTTGGGATAATGTAAGTACACAAGTCAGCAAAATATATAACACTGTTCTAGTGGTTTTGAGATATTTGAATCAAAAAATCTTTAAAAGAAGTGTTTAAAAACGGTCTCGACCTTGAATCTGAGTTTTTTCATTCTACTATGAATGTTTTGTGCAAAAATTAGTTAGTTTCTAGTGAAAAGTGCCACTCTAGAGCATGTTTAAATAGAAAAACAGCACTATGGAATCCGCCTTATTTGTCCCATAAGAGCGGCCATGGCCGTTTATAAATTTTATGTGTCTGGCTACTGGTCTCATCCGGGTCCAGGTATTTTTAGCTGTACAAAACAGTTTGTTTTGTCACTTGATATTGCAAATTGGTGTGTCTTACCATATTATTTAAATGTATTATCTGAATTACGAAAACACTGGTTTATAGTGCAAACAGTTTTATCGTTTACCAGAGCTGATCCTTCCTATATGCAAAATTCGCAAGCTGCGTAGGGCCCCGAAACACCAGGGGGCCCCCTTGCTCTCAAAGATGATTTATTTTTAGTTTCATTTTTGAAATGGGCCAGCGGTTATCAAAACATGGATGTTCATTTCTTTTTAATGCAGTGTGCTGTCGGCCTTTCTATGCAAAAATCATTCAAATAAAATCATTCAAATTATGTAACGCGAATGTCTCTTGCTCGAGACTAAAAAACGTGTTGAAAGCATACAGAGCCACTGAATAGACAGCTGTTTCTCAAGTGCTTTCTATGATCGCGATTTGAGATGGAGTGAACCATGTACAAATGCATTTCATTCATTAATTTAATGCACCTTGGTCAGCGCCAATAGCCTTTTGGGCAGTGCGCCGGCACATGGTGCAGTTGCGCCTCGGATGTCCCGAGTTCGAATCCCACCTCATGGACCTTTCCCGACACCACCCCTCTCTCTCTCTCCACTCACTTCCTATCTCATCTCCACTGTCCTGTCAAAGAAAAATTTAAAAAGGCCATAAAAAAAATTACTGCACCTACATTCATCTACTCCACCCCATAACTAATACATACTACAATGAGTTTTTCTGTTTGCATTTAGGATGTCCGTCTGTTTGGTGGAGATATTTACTAACTCCTTCTGCAAGTTATATTGACATGCCAGTAGATGGTGACAAGTTCTCTTTATGAATTAATGGCCAAATCATTTATATAACCAAATCATTCCAAAACAATTCATTTAGGTACAAAATAAGTGATAAATGAGTCATTGAATCATTCACTGAAACGATTCATTCAAGAACACTGGTTCATTCAAGAATGAACCACACTACTGTGTATTTGCTAAGTGTTGTGCATTAAATCTGCTCTGGTTGAGCTGTTTTCATTAGTGGAGCAAATTAGACAAAATAACTGTGTGTAAAATGTAAGTTAATTTATATTAACTGCTTGTTTATGGAATTGCTGTAGGCTTATAAAAGCAATATCACAGACACAGCGGTTCCCGCATCTGAACCACAGCGCTGACGATATTCTGAACAACAACACTCTCAGTCTTATGATATTGATTAATTTTAGCGTGCATTTTACCTTTTTACAAATATAGAGATTAGAAGTACAGGAATGACATGAGAAGGAGAAGATGGCTCACTCAAAAAAAAAGAAAAAGAAAAAAGAACTGAAAAATTGCAACACATAAGCTAGAGGTTTTAGGAATAGAAGTCCCAATTTTCAGTTAAAAAGCTGATTGCCTTGTTTTTATTTACTCTACCATCTGGATGCACTTGAAAATACAGCAATTTAGTTGAAAACACAACACTGTTGTCAGATATGGATATATTTGTTGATATGGACATATCATTTTGACAAATAGTTTTTGAGATTTGTTCTTTCCCAATTTAAGATAGGAGCTGTACAGTACTCGAAATGCCTGCTGCCTAGAAATGAATGATCTGCCGGGAGTGTTGCCAAGATGGTCGTTGAGTGAACAGCCTTGCCTTTAAGGGACTTTGTTAGAGGTGACACACAATTACAAGGAGAATAAGAAGTGTGTTTTGGGAAGTGACCTAAGCCAGACTTGAACAACCCATCAGGCGACATATCCAACATACAAATGATTATAATCAAACAGCAATGACCCTCAATTAAAACAACGATAAAAAATGAGTAAATAAACAAAGGATGCACCTCAGCTGATCCCTGAAGGACTCAGCAGATACATACGATATGAGTAATGCCTGCAGGTCACGTAAGCTCTGTTTCTCTCAGCCAGAGCCAAGAGTGCCAGTAACGCTGCTGTTACTTAAGGCATCGCTGGAATTCAGCACACGTCCAGAGCAAAGGGACGGAGACACAATCATTCCAGCAAAAGTCTCATGATTAAGGAGCTTTCCCTCAGTCATGAAACCCCTTGTGTCTCGTTCAGTGCGGCTGTCAGACTGCCTATATGTTCCTCTCTGTGCCTTTCATTAGCCCCAGGGAGGGACTAGCCATAGGGAGCGCTGGGACTTTTCCAGACGGAGTTGGTTTGTGGTCTGCCAATGTCAATGTCAAATTATATATCAATGTCACATTATATATCAGCTATATATGCCATTTATTATCAGTCAATACTGAATATATGTTGGCTGATATTGTATATCTAAATGTGCTTGATAATTTCCTCTGCATTTGGCATCATCTAACACTCACCTACAAGTTAATAACACTATTAAATGCAATATTTTGAAAATCTCTAACTGAATATACATTTTTCATACTCTAAAAAGTTGTGATGATACAAAAGATTTCCATTTAAAAAAAATAAAATCTGTTCTTTAAGGGGACTCGTATGGCTTAATATAACGCAAGTTATGTCTCTTACTAAAATATGTGGTAGGAAACTCACGAAAAACTAAACAATACACAGTTTTATACATATTTTGGACTATGAGAGGCGCCATTATTTTCGATAACGTGAAATGGTTTCGTTCTTTGAGCTACTGGCGCTAACTGTTGCTATTTTTCAAGTAACGCAACTCAGAATAAATTACTGATACGATGCCACATTGCACAGCTTTTGGTTGCAATTTTCAGTCGAAGGGCAAAAAAAAGAAAAGCGATGTAAGTCTCCACTGCTTTCCAAGGAGAAAAAATTTTCACAGACAAAAATGAACTCGTTTTGAATGACGAAAATCCATTGACATTTTCATCAAGGAAAAAAAAATGAGACAAAAATGTTAGGGAGGGACGATTTGGGAAGAGATTCATTCAGAACAAATCTGCTGCGTGGTTAGAAGATTAGATGCGTACATTTGAACTGTATCATAGCCTATTAATCTATCCGGTGGGACATAAGCTAGCATACATTTGCTGAACATCTCATAAAACATTCAAAAATGTCAATATCTGGTAGTAAGAGAAGACGACACAAAAGAGAACTCAATTAGTTCTGGTTTTCTGAGCGCAGACACCAAAGCAGTGCTTCTCACACAGTGCACGTGTACACTTTCACGTCTCATGAACGGAGAAATACACACAAAATGATGTTGAATTGTCCGTTTTGACGAGTATTCACGTAAACACACTCGGTTACGTCTTGGGAGAACGTAAACAGTTGGGAGAATATCAGATGTGTGTCAGTACATTGTTTCCGTGCGTTCGGTTTTAAAAGGACAGCGGTCTAATTTAGTTGCTATTGTCTGCGGTATTGATGTTAATCAAGCAACAAAAGCAAGACAGAAAATCACTCAGTGCTCTTGACTGAATCACTTTAGTAGCCCTAATACAGATTAAGCCAAATTTATTCATATGTTTGAAAAGAATGAAGAATGTAGTAACCAAGTTGTTATAAAGAATGCATAATTAGCCTATATAACCATTGGTATGTCATTGAAAGAGGACCATGCTCTTGTTTCTTCATGAGAAGTGGTTTCATCTAATTTTAAAATAAAGACAAGTTGTCTATCTGTGTCTGTCATGACGAAAACCTTAATATCAAACCTATGAGTATGGTCATTTTAAAGAAATGCTTAAATCTACTGTAAATTTAGTTTATTAAAATTGTATGACATTTAGTCGACTAAAACTACACTAAAACTAAAAACAATTCAGATGACTAAAATATGACTAAAACTAAATGGCATTTTAGTCAGAAGACTATGACTAAAATTAAATCAAAATTTGCTGTCAAAGCTAATACTGCATCCTGGCAGGATGTAAACACACTGACGCTTGAGTTTCTTAGCGCGGATTTCACTCGTTATCCGAGGGACGTTTGGGAAAAGTCGATGCTACGGTTCTTTGTTTAAGCCTACAGTTATATCCATCGCCACCTGTAAGCTCTTTCAGTAGCTGTGGTCATCGTATCACTATTTTATTTTCCGAGTTGTGTATTCCGAGTTGTGTTGTGGTAAAAATAGCAACAGGTAGCGCAAGTAGCTTACAGAGTGCGAACATTTCGCATCATAATGGCGCCCCCCATAGTCAAAATATGTATAAAACCATGTGGATTTTTTAAATGACATAAATCTTTCATGGGTTTTCTACTACATATACAATTCTTAATACCCAGGGTTCCCTTTTAGAACATTCTATTCTTCAAAGAATTGGAAAATAAATTGTAAACAACAATAATTATTGAATACATAATACAGCAAGCAATCATTTGTACTCATATGCATATGCAGGACAATGAGTGATTCTCCTGTGAGTTATGATAGTTGTTGTTTATTCCCATCCTATAGCTGATTAGCCCCATCATCTCACACATCATCTACAGTACTCAAGGCCTCTTCTGGGACCTCTTGCTAACTGACCATGACGACATACTGTCACCTAGTCAGTGCTGCATAATCTCAACCGACATCTGTGCAGAAATAAACACATCCGGCTGTCCAGGCCCATGCGGCCGTGACACATAGCCAAAACAAACAGAACCTGAGATGTGTCTCAATGAGAAATTCTGTATGCCATGTTCCCCAGAGCAGGAAGTGAATTAATGCCTCCGCACGGCTCTAATGCGCCCCCTCCTCAGGCGGTTTCTCCTAATTCACTGTCATTTTTCAGTCTTTCTTGAATCTCTCTCTCTCTCTCTCTCTCTCTCTCTCTCTGTCTGTCTGTGTATTTAATCCACTGTCTCTGTGATTAATCCTAGTTGTTTATGGTTCATAAGATATCTAGATGGGGGCATCAGATACTGTTAAAACTCAAAATGATCAGAAGATAGAAAGGTGGGACCTGTGTTGAAGGGGTGAACAGTTGATTCAGTGTAGGATCCCTTTCTGTTTTGTGTTTATGTGCCATTACGAGTCCCCACTCAAACCCTCGCCGCTCAGTGACTTGTGTGTTTGACAAAAATTGTGCTGAATCGGCTCAAAACAAAAACAGTTGCGGAAATGATCCTCTGGCGAGGACTTACAGAGAGGCTTTTCCACCAATCAGAGACGATTGGATGGAACGCGATCCGCTGTCCACTGCCAGGACCCTGCACCACTTCTTCTGGCCCAGGAAGCACAGGGACTGGCATGCCTACAGAAATCCTACACCTCCCACTCAAACGTACACAAACAGACACAAATACACACCAATTCTCTGCAGACACGGTTCTGTGGATTTCAAAAGCACAGCACAAATCTATATAAGGGAGCCTGGGGCTAGTTGTCACACGGGTGAGTTGTCACAAAAGCTTTATCTCAAATATAATGTTTTGAGTCAATTATCCAGTTACATAAATGTGTGTTTTTTCTTGCAGTGTTGTTATATGTTAGTTTCAAACAATTAGTACAAAAACCCCTTAACATAGGAATAAGTATTGTAAACTTAATGTCACTTAAATTTTGTTTTGGGTAAACAATTGAAAACAATAAAACCTTTAGCATTATTAGCATTATCAGACAAGAATCTGAGTGAAGGTAGATTTTTAAACTCTAACAGCTTAAAAGTTTAAATGTATTAATTATAAAATACATTCAAAATAATGGTTTAATATTTTTGTATGCTGCATTTACATTTTTGTCTTTTCAATTAATTGTCGTGTGCATCTTAATGAGTTTACTTATGATTTAACGGGAGAGTTCACCCAAAAATGACAATTTCAAATTTTCATCATAATTTTCATCAACAACACTTTTTCAAAGACAAAAATGAGACGATAACGAAACAAAAACTCATTTTGAATGACAAAAACTATGACGAAAATCTATTGATATTTTCGTCAACGAATAAAAAAGAGACAGAAATGTTAGGGAGGGACGATTTGGGAAGAGATTCATTCAGAACTAATAAGCTGCAAGGTTAGGAGGTCACGTGCGCACATTTTAACTGTATCATAGACTGGCGGGACATAAGCTGGCATACATTTGCTGCACATCTCATAAACGTTCAAAAATGTCAATATCTGGGAGTAAGAGAAGAGCAGACATATGTATAAATTTGACGACGCAAAAGAGACCTCAATTCGGTTCGGTTTTCTGAGCGCAGACACCGAAGCCACGCCTCTTTTTTGTGTCGCATGAACAGAGAAATAAACACAAAAACATTGATAAAATAGTCAATGTGACATCAGTGGTTTAAAAGTGATTTTATAAAGCAACAAGAATACTTTTTGTGCGCAAAGAAAACAAATAACAACTTTATTCAACAATTCCTTCTTTTCCATGTTAGTCGACACACGTTCAGGAGAGTACAACAACGCATGAAAACGTAGTAATTACATTGCTGTCTATGCAGGGTCAGAAATGTTTTCATCAAAAATACCTTCTGAATATGAAAACTTACCCTTATTACCTGAATAATAAGTAGAAAGTTGTGACTTTCTCAACTTTCTCTTGTATAGCATACATTGGTTTGAACCAAGAAAAGTGAGAAACACTGCAGACAGACGACTTCATTGTATCTCCAAGTTGAGAAACACAACATTCAGTACAATGTTCAAAGGTACGTCAAAAGCCAAGCCAATCTATTGACACACAATGTGCAGAACGTTTTATACTGTGACACAAAGCTTTAAATACCTAGCTTTGCCTTCAAAGACTGACCATTTCCATGTCACTGAAATAAAACACCTAGTTTGTAGCACAAAGCTCTCTCAAATGCCTTAGAAGCATGAATGTCAGGTGATCAAAGTCTGCAAAGGAGACAGACAAGTCATGTAACATTTAAAATCCCGACCTTGATAATCTGATTCAGGCCTCGGTTCGCTGTGAAAAACGTCTGCTCTTTGAACCTAACATCGAGAAGACAGTGATAGCTCTTACCTCAGAGTTGAAACCAGAAGCTCTTCCTCTGACACCAGTATATGTCTCTTGTTATATACACATACGGATCCTCTCCTTTGCCATCCCCAGTGGGTGAGTTAGGCTTACAGAGACGGTCTGCTGTTTATGGTCTGGAAGGAGTGCTCAAATACTGCAGAAGTCCTGCAATCAAAAGCACTATTGTCCCTCACATTCCACATCACACCAACCTGGCTTGTCCACCCACAGGGCCAGGAAAATGCCATGTACACAATCCAGCAGGCTGCAACTGGCTGCCCGCCTGTCTAAGTGACACTCAACACATGGCAGCTGGCCACTGTCCGCCTCTCTGGCCTACCCAGAGTCCTCCTGTTGTGCTGGGTATTCCCTACATCTCAAACAAACTCCAAATGACCTCTGTGTATTCATTACTTTCAGTGCCTGGTTGTTGATTAGGGTAAGTGTCTGGCTGGACTAAAGGCTGCACAGACGAGCACAGAACACTATTGTGATTTCTTTCCCAGCAGTCTACCTCCACAGACTGTTTTTGTAATTTCTGTGCGTTTTTAAGAAACTTGTGTATTTGAAACTTGCTTTCAAATATACCCTACTAATATGCATATTTAAGAAAATGCATTTAGCACAGATATAGGTATCAATATTAGTATTGATAGTGGTGTTATTTACCTTATTTGATGAAACATGCCATTAAACAAATATTATTTATAATATAATTTTATGTTAATTCTACATTAATTTGGTGATGTAATGTGTAAATATATTTATGATTGCACATTTTTTAATATTCATGGTTCAGGATTAGTCATGGAAAACTGTGAAATTAATTTTTTATTGATTCACAGCCTTACTATAACATTGAAGTAATAGCATATTCAGAAGTTTGTTTGTTTTTTTACTTCAGAAATAACTTACATTAAAAAGTGATTTTTTTTGCAACATTATAAATCGCAACAAATAATTGATTAATTTTTATTAATCAAAGAATCCAGTAAACAAATAAAAAAAACAAAAATGCATCACTGTTTCAGCACAATATTAGGCAACACAACTATTTTCAACAATGATAATAAGAAATGTTTCTTGAGCACAAAATCAGCATATAAAAATGCTTTCTGAAGGATCATGAGACACTGAAAACTGGAGTAATGGCCAGTGTTGCCAAGTCTGTGGTGTTCCCACGGAATTGGGCTACTTTAACACTGTTGCCGTGGGTTGTTTTTCATGTCCGCGATTTGAAGTAACCCCAATAATGTGATATTAAGCCCCTGGAATTCACATTTTATCCAGAAAGCCCCACCAAAAACGTATATTTTACCCCCGGGGGAACCCCCTCGAAACACAATTGGGCTAGTTTTGAGTAGAAATAGACCAATTATCTGTTTGTAAACACTCGGGATGCACGCGCAGCATTGCTGCAGAAAACCTGGGAGAAATAGCCTTTATGGCTACAGAATTACACGGATACCGTACAAAATACTTAGATTTAATAAAAGGATAGATTATATTGATTAGATGTCATTTTCAAAACGTTATTCACATATTACAAGAGCTTGTCACCCAGCGATAAGCACTGTTATTCAACGAAATTGATGTTAGATAGTGGAATAGTCTTACAGATCCAAAACAGGGATGATGTTTTTTTTGTGGGCAGTTCAAGTGGCAGTCTATGGAACCATGGAATAAAAGAATAAAAAAAAGGTCAATTTGACCTTATATTTCAAAATTCTGACTTCATTTTTGCAATTCTGAGATTATATCCCACAACTCTAGAGAAAAAAAACAACTCGTCATTCTCTCTTTATCCCACACTTTTGGCTTTTTTTCCCTCAGAATTAACAAACTCACTAGTCTTGTCAAATCAAGTTATAAAGTCCGAATTAGGAGATATAAACTTGCATTTGCGAGAAAAAAAGTCAGAATTGTGAGATAAAATAAAAATGTTATGTAAAAATGTTAATAGTAGTAAGTTTAAATAATATTTCATGCTGTAACTGTAGGGCTAAAACAATACGTCCCCTATGAACAGCATATGTGAATATTATGTAGATCTATTGTTTAAATCAAATTTACACATTAAAAGTAGAGTAATCATAGCAGTTTTCATCTATAGTTTAAACGTCTGCGATTAGCTTCAAATGGTGTCTATGACTACAGTATTCTATAAAAATTATTTGCATTCTGATTTTAACCTCAAAAGACTTAATAATATTTAAGGTGTAAGAGATGGGTCAACAGTGTAATTCTAAATGTAATTACATAAATTAATTCAAATGTAATTACATATAGGTATTTTTAAAAAGTTAAGTATGATGTAAAAACATGTACGTACACAATAAGTGCACTGTACCAAATGATTAATTTAAATGTAAGCACATAGTAGTTAAGGCCACCTAATATAAAGTGGGACCGAAAAAACTTACCTCAGCTTTTAAACAGTAGTGTATATACACAGCTAATTTTAAATGAACGTAGACTATGACTGGCTAATTGCATCACGCTAAACAGCCAAGCTTGAGCTTTTGAGATCCACATTAGCCTAGTAGGCGAAATCAGCCCACGAAAGCAGAATACAGGTTGCGGTACAACTTTGGTTCCGTTTAACGGAGCACAAAAACAGTTTGCCCTACCCCAGACAAGCTATTATCCCCTCAATGACAAACAGTAATTTTCAGTACAAAAACATGCCACATGCACACTTATTTATGGAGGCAGTGCCCTTGTTTTCCACCCTGAAGAGCAGTGTTGGAAATTAGACCTCCATTAGCATTAGCAGTCATTATCCCTGGCTATGGTTGGCTCAGCGAGATGACAGGCCATTATTCCGGCACTTGCGTAGTGCCACTCTCGTCCCCGTGCATCAGATGAACAATTGATAAGCAAATGTTTTATTCATACGTGTGTACGAGTAGACTTAAGTGCCGAAGGTCTAGCAGTCAAACCCCGGCAGACTACTTATCCTCGCCACAAACTGATTGGAACCTGTATCCGTGCCCAACACGGGAGAAGGTGCAGGCTCTGGTCAGAAGGAAGCGGTGGACTTTACAGCAAACACAATCTTCTGAGTCACATCTAACAGTCTCCAAGTTGGATAGCCTCTCCAGTAAAGCACCTCTCACACGCCTGACTCTCTCCGAGAAGCCTTGGGGGAAATGCTCAGAAAACCAAAGTAGCAACCTATTGTAACGCAGACATCGTAATGTATCAAGCATGTTTTCTCCATTTGAGCTGTGAGCTTCAATGTGATTGGAAGGTTAGGCTTGTTTGCTCGTGAGAGTGCAGTGAGAATAAATTTGAATACAGAAATATAAGGTTAGTGTGCTGTACAGCTCTTGCAGTTTAGTGGCATGACAAAACGCACTTGACAGCAGACAGCCAGTTATCTTTGAGAGGTATTGAAACAATCCAACTTTGCACTTTGTAATATATCCAACAAAAAATTGAAGGGTGATTAACATGGGCAGGCATTTGAGAAGCATATTAAAGAAACAAAACAGAGCCAACAGACTGAAGCTAATATGTTATGAAGGCGTGAAAATTTGTGACTGACTAAAAAGAAATCGACACAATCCGGTCAGTGATCACGTCACCGAAATCTGTAATCAGACTCAGAGCAAATAACTATCGTGCAAACACTTAAATTGAAACGGTATCAGAATAATGTATTAAAAATAGAATAATTGCTGATTATTACAGTAATCCTTGTTATTTGCGTCATAGCTATAAACAAGATGGAGGGTGTGAAGAAATAATCAGTGTCTTTAACATTATATAGGATAAAAAGAGTGCTGGATGGATGGAAAAAATAACAGCAGCTGTTTTGACATATTTTTACATGTGTCAGAATAGAAAACACGCCAATTACAGACTATGGAGCCATGTCTCTGACAGGAGTGCCGACAGCTTCCTGTTGCTATGCTAATGTTCTTTATATGTGCACGTCTTCCACTTTTGTTTGGAAGACGTGCACATATAATATTGAAGAGTTTATGGTACACGTAAACATTGCAGTCAGACCGGATTTATTCAGATATTTTTGCATTACATCTGTGTATGTAAACATATCTGTTTACCTGACAGATACTGCTGGCTTGACCGTTTGATGTCCTTTCCTTTCCATTCGATATATATAGCAAAACAGCATTAAAACATATATGATATATTGCAATTTAAAATTACAAAATTAAATAACAATCTTCAGTCTCAAATAATCTGTCAGAAATGGGATACACTACAATTTAAAAGCTTAAGTACGATGTAAAAAAAAAAAAAATACTTTTAATAATTCAGGATGCATTAAGCTGATCAAAAGTGAATGTAAAGGTATTATGTTATGTTCAAATAAATGCTTTTCTTTTGAAGAAAAAATGTATTACTGTTTCCACAAAAATATGAAGCAGTTTTTTAGCTGTTGTATGCTTTAACTGTTTTCATCATTGATAATTAGAAATGTTTCCTGAATTTTTCTGTACATTTGAATCATAAAAATTACATATACTCTGCATTACTCTACCCAACACCTTAACATAACTACTACAACTACACTGTAAAAAAAAAAGATGTTTTTAATTTTAAAAAAGTAGTGTTCGTGCTGCCTTCAAATTTTAGGTTTAGTCAACATGAAATGTTAATGTTGTACTATATAAAAACGTGGATATTTGAGTTGAGCAAACTTAAAATTGTAAGGCAGCAGAAACACTTACTTTTTTAAGTTGAAACAACGTTTTTAAAGTTGCTTTTTTACAGTGTACCATACTATTAATAAGCAGCAGATTTGACGAAGAATTATAACCAAATTCATAATTACAAATTCTGAATAAATGTAAGACAAATACAGATTGTATGCAAAAATATGTGTATGCATGGTTAGCAAATGAGGCCCATTATGTCTATGTTCACAAGGAAACTGTGTTTCTATGATATTGAGAGCACATTCTCAAAATGAATTGACATTCAGCACTACAGACGAGTTATTTGACAATGGATCCCGGAATAAAACTGCCATGAATACAAAGTCCTCAGATTCTCAAACTGTCTTCAGATCAGTTCCACATCTGCCTAATGAACAGTGGCTGTCTGTCAGCCTGCATAGAGCTGAGCTCTACAGGCTTTTAATAAGGTTAAGGAGGGGTGGTAACATATGTAGGATTCTGATGAGATTAGTCTGTGCTGTGTAAAACAGATGACAGCGCAAACATTGCAGCTCATATCAAAAGAAACTAGGTCTCTGCTTTGTGCAAGACCGCCCGAGAGCAAAACTAACCACTGCAGAAAGGGGCAATTAGACAGAAGTCATTTAAAACTTCAATCAAGTCCATGTAGTTCTTTGTCCACTCTGGCTATAAACTCGCATTGGAAAATTGAGAACGCTTTACTGAGCGGTAAAGATATTGAGTGCGAGTGGAGGTAAGTGTGATTAATCTGTTGAATTACACATACGCTGTTACACGAATTGGCAGATTGGTTCCCCTGTGACACTCTAACATCTTCTGTCATGTGTTTAATGAATTCGTAAAAGGTTATATGGGGCTGACTCAGACTTTGAGCTAAATGCAGGGAATAAGAACTCAGAAAAGGCAAATTCAGTTTATATTAAAGTTATTTACATACACAATCGCTCAGTCGCTGGAAATGTTCCCCTTCACAGCAGCTCTCATATATCTTGCATTTGCACATATTCAGACTTGAAGCTCAAAAACCAACGACTCATGTCTCACCAGGCTTGACATCAGTGATTTCAACTCGCCAAATTTCAATGTGCGGAAGCACAGTCATTCAAAGGGGACATCAAATGCAAAATTTGCTTCTACATGGTGTTTGCATATAAATATATCTTAGCAGTGTGTGGACACAACCACCCTACAATGATAAAAAATAAAAAAAAAACATTCCCTACTTTTTTAAACCTCTAGAAACTTAAACAGTCTCAATTATCAAGCCATTTTGATTTTCTGAGCAGTATGATGTCATATTGCTCAAGCCCCTCCCACAGCAGCTGATGATTGTCCCCTGTTAGCATATTTCTGCCCTCAGCCAGTGATACACTGCCACTTTCACCACGCTTGAGCTGTAAAACGTCTTGTAAGCAATGCGGGTGTTTTGTTGTTGGGTGTAAAAGTGAACATAAGAGTCTTCATTTTCTCCCAACATCAAAGACACTGAGGAACGCAGTGGATTAGTTTTGTTTTTGATGGTAGCGCGCTACCAAATACACCTAAATTCTTTCATGTCTGCGCAAATCGTTCAAAGACTGCTTTCTAAATGAGGAACAACTCCAGGCATTTTTTGCTAAAACTCAGTTTGAGTTCAAACTCAAGGATGGATTTATGAATATTTGTAAATTGCCTTTCATCTTCCATGGAAGAGAGGGGCGGGGTGAGCACAGCTCATTAGCATTTAAAGAGACATGCATCAAAACGGGCTGCTGTGAACAGAGCTGTTTTGACATTATAAAAAGATTGTTGTTTTACACGACCACTGAGGAAACCTAAGTATGTTACAGACATTTCATGAAGACCCTAAAGAATCATACCACCTTCTGGAAAATGGCAATCCGATGTTCCCTTTAAAAAAATTGCGGGTGATGAGAACATGAGTCATAGACATCACTTTTCCACTTTTTTCATTATTATTACACATTTCTTTTTAGAATATCTTTACACTACAACATAATAAATATCCAGACATTGCTGGAAGCATTGCAGTAATGAGCATTTCAGCATAATATGCATTAAAATATAAATAATGTTTTATTTCTATGTAGAAACGACTCTTTGTGCAAGATATTACTCTTTATGCATTATTTATTACTAAATTACTCTTCTTGCATTATTGTGTTCACTGTGGTATTTTTATATTACTAAATGTACTTATTATATATTATATGTAACCCTGGACCACAAAACCAGTCATAAGTAGCACGGGTATATTTGTAGCAACAGCCAAAAACACACTCTATGGGTCAAAATGATCGATATCTCTTTTAGGCCAAAAATCATTATGATATTTAGTAAAAATCATGTTCCATGAAGATATTCTGTAAATTTCCTACTGTAAATATATAAAAGCTTAATTTTTGATTAGTAATATGCATTGCAAAGACCTTCATTTGAACAACTTTAAAGGTGATTTTCTCAATATTTAGATTTTTTTTCCACCCTCAGATTGCAGATTTTCAAATAGCTGTATCTCGGACAAATATTATCCTATCCTAACAAACCATACATCAATGGAAAGCTTTAATAATGTATACATCTCATATTATATTATATAATTCACACATTTTACATATATTTTAAATCATTACTACCATGGTGTTTTAATAGTTACAGGAGAATAACTCGATGAGATTTGAAAGCAGCTGCAGATATGAAGATTTTTGTGAATAATAACAGCAATAATTAAACCAAAAACGAAAATTCTGTCATTTACCCTCTCTCATCTTTCCAAACCCATTTGACTTTCTTTGTTCTGTGTAAGTATTTTTTTGAATATGAAAATATTGCCACTGAGGCTGGCAAGCTTTCAAAACTGAAAATCCCTTTTTTGTGGAAGAAAGTCACCGTGTGGTTTTAGAACAATGAGTGTGAGTAAATTACATATTTTTTCATTTTTGTTAGGGAAAAAAAACACTTTTTAATTCTTGGCAAAGCCTATCTTGTCAAACAGTGTGCTAACAGAAAAATATGAATCAGGTTGGCGCCTTGCTCAAGAAAAATACTACCAACAGCATTAAGATCTGAAAAGTGCCACTCCATTTCAATTTTGTCGATTTCACTTCTACATCAATTTGCACAAATGCACTGTATGGTATTTTGACGGTTAGCGGGCACCAAAGTTACCTTTAAACTATGATCATAAAAGAGCACATCTGACAGATCTCGTCTTGTATCTAGGCGACGACGAAGCGGCTTCACACAGATTGTGTTTGTATGAACATCCTCTCATATCAGCCCACGTTTCTCTCTGCTAATTTCATCTAAGCAAATATGCGTGCACCGTTTAAACCTAATTAACAAAGATTCATACATGGACACTAAACGCACTCCTCCTCTGCCTCTGTGCATGGCAAAATCTGATTAATACAGCACTTCAGCGCTATTCTTAAGGACCACTGATCTGTAAAGCAAAAACTCTCGGTCCAGCGAATCACTAATTTAGCAAGCCTTAATTATGACAGCAACTAATCAAGGCTCTATTGTACAACGTTAGTGGTAATGCTAAAAGATTTGTTTACAGTGATGGGCGAAGTTTGGTGTGTGACACAGCAACAATGTTATGACCTAGCAATCCACGTCCACTTGTATAGATACAATTGATGGATGCATATGCTCACACAGACTCCAAAGTCACAGCTGCCATCGAGAATAATAAGAAGAGCTGAGGCAGATCGGACTACGGCTCATTTGAAATCTGGGAATCTCATTAAAAGTGAGAGAAAAGGCTTTGACAGCCTTCTGTGTGACATCTCACCCTCTCCTGCTCGTCCACGTGGGCTGCCCTGTCAGCCGTGTCACTTCCTGTTTGCAGAATTAGTCACTGAAATTCTATGAGACGGGAGTCAGGTTGACAGCTTGTTGTTAAATAAAAAGCCGGCCATAAATTATTAAATCCCCCAGATTTTTTTTGCATAGTCCACCCACCCAAACTGCGGTCGTAATGGAGGTTCTAGCCAAGCTGAAATGCTTCCTAAATTATTTTGACTCAGGAAGAGCAGGAAGAGGAAAATCAATGGCGATCAGATATGACAAGATCCATTTGTGTCCTCGTGGACTCAAACGGCATTACAAAGCCTAAAAATGAAAGGGTTTTAGATTCAGAACGTAATGAAGATCACTAAAATGCATCATCTGCCTTTGTTTAACATCGATATGAGCCGCTTCCAATGACTCCTCATTCAATTTGCAAGCAAAGGCAAATCAGCCAAAAATCTGATTAAGATATTTACATAAATCTGAGACAAACAGAGCAGCGGGCAGAACTGTGTGTGAGAGAGACAGCGATAAAAAGTGAGACAGAAACAACTTTCTCACAAAAAAGCATTGGAAAGTGCCAATCACTTGAGTCACACAGCATGGAAATAGAGAGGCACGAAGCGGACGAGGCCTCGTCTGGACTCAGTGGGGGGTTGATGTATCACACCAGTTTGGTTGCCATTCTCCAAACTGAACAATCACTTAACAGCAGCCGAGTTCAGGTCCTCAGCCTCATTTTGCTTAAGAGGGCACAGAATAAAACAGGTCCGAAGCTTGTATTTCACAGCCGTAATTGGCCTGTGCCAAGAACACAGCGCCCTCGCACAGGAGGGGGTCTGGTCTCACTGTCTGCTCTGAAAGAACAACTCATTTCGGAATTATTGCTGGCTTTTCAAAGCAAAATAAAACATAAAGAAGTAAATGCTGCAACACATGCTTATATTTGAGCAAATGTCTCTTTAGAAGCTAAGTCCGTGTCTATTCCCCAAGCATAATTAAGATAGCGCTAATGAGCGAGAGGTTTTTCTCAGAACCATGGAAATGTTTTCTTCGCATTTAAAATGAGCTATGAATTCTGGGCTCAAGGAGCTGAAAGATTAGGTACTCAGCTTCAGAGGTCAAAAGAGGTCACATTTAAACTGCAACAGATGCAAAGGGCTTCCATCGTGTCAGCCTTTCGCATCTGTTGCTGCTTTGATTCTATGTAATATATGTATATATTCCCTGCCAACGCCAACACGGTTTTAAAAAAGGTCAGTTTCATTATACATTCGGCCGGGTTATTCTTTTTTTAACACTTAAAGACTTGATATGTTACATCAAAGAGGATGTACATGAATATGTGATTTAAATAAAAAGGAAGTGGTTTCATAAATATAGGAATTTTCTGTAACTAAAGCCTGGTTTAGCACTCCAAAAAATCAAGTTTGAGAGATTAGCTCTCGTGAGAAATAATTAACATTGTAATTTAAAATGGTATTGCATTGGAAGCACAATTAAAAGGCACTAAATTTCACTACACTACTGTTTAAAACTTTGGGGTTGTTAATATTTTATAATAAAAAAGTCTCTTATGCTTGCCAAGGCTGTATTTATTCGTATTTATCAAAGGCAAAACAGTAATATTGTGAAATATCACAATTTCATTTAACCTTCATAAATCACTGTAAGATGCTGATTTGGTTCCTTTTATCAATGTTTAAAACAGTGTGTGTGTAAATAAATTAATTTATTAACAAAAACACACTGCTGTTCAAGTTTGGGATCAGTAAGATTTTTAATGTTTTTTAAATAAGTCTTTACTGCTCAACAAGGCTGCTTTTTTCTGATTAAAAAACAAAAAAATTTGTTAAAAAGTATTGCAATTTAAAATAGTGGTTTTCTATTTTAATCTACTTTAAAATATATCATATATATATATATATATATATATATATATATATTCAAGGCTGCTTTTTTCTGATTAAAACAAACAAATTTAAATGTAAAATAGTGGTTTTCTATTTTAATACACTTTCAGATATATCATATATATATTGTATTATATATATATATATATATATATATATATATATATTGTATCCTGTGATACTTTGTTCAGGATTCTATGATGAATAAAACTTTGATGGAAAAAACAGCATTTATTTTAAATAGAAATCGTTTGTAACAATATACACTATCGTTCAAAGTTTGGGGTCAGTAAATGTTTGTGTTCTTTCTTTCTTTGAATGAAATTT
>JAHKKF010534589.1:0-35041 GCA_019740295.1 Labeo calbasu
AGGTTTGGCTCAAAATCCCTCTGGCTACAGTGCAGGACTTGTATTTTTCATTCCCAAGACGAAATGATGCTGTATTTGCCGCAAAAGTAAGCCCAACAGCATACTAATTGTGGTCTAAAACCAGGTGTTTCAGTTTCATTGTCCAACCCCTGTAGAGTAGGTTTAAAGACTCCAATCTCATTTTCTTCTCCAACTTCAAAATTATCCTATGTCGCTGTTTTACATTTTATAGTAAAGGGCCTTTTAATTACATGTTCACTTTATAAACACTGGGTCTCTGCAGCGATGTGGGATGATTTTGTGGGAGAAAATGAGATGGGAGTTTTTGGACACACCCTAACTGTCTTGATCTGGAATACACAGAGTTCACGCAGAGCTAGACAAGACGAGCATTTGAGGTTAAGAAGTATATAAATTGTCAATTTTTTAGAAAATAACTGATCATTTTGCTAGATAAGACCCTTCTTCATCAGCTGGGATCGTTTAGAGCCTTTTGAAGCTGCATTTAAACTGTATTTTGAAAGTTCAAACTCACAGGCACCATAGAAGTCCACTATGTGGACAGAAATCCTGAAATCTTTTCCTCAAAAAATAATCATTTCTTTACAACTGAAGAAAGAATGACATGAACATCTTGAATGACAAGGGGGTGAGTACATTATCTGTAGATGTTTGTTTTGGAAGTGAGCTACTTTAACAAGCAGCAAATTAGAGTTTATTGAGGCAAAAGCTGTAGCTAATGCTTTGTTAATAGTGAGAATTAGACCTTAAAATAAAGTGTGACCAGGTTATGATATGAATGGTTTAAATATTACATATGAGATCTATTAGTACATTACTGACCTTTAGGTTTTTGGTCATGGCAACCCATCATCTGTCTTATTTTGCAAATGTCATCATGTTTTAAATACAAAATTTTGTTACGGATTTCTAATCGCCATCTTTTCATGGAAATATGATGTCACCTAAATGTACTTAACGTGAATGTTTTTACTAAAATGCAGTGTCATTATGTAAATATGTTTATGGGGGCATGGAGTTGCTCTTTAGTGACCCATCCAGCTGGTGGCACCTTAGACAACCACCTAGTTCACTTATGCCGATAAACGGCAGATTCTGTCCTTATAATGATAATAATGTGCTTTGGTAGGAGATAAATAGTCATATACTGTAGTGTATGATCCCTGGGCAAATAGATTTCAGGTCAGCTTTTGTTTAGAATATGTTTGCCTCTGGCCATTACTGTACCTTTAACAATGGCTAAAAATGGATTTCAGGAGGGAGAGATGCTGAACGTTTTGTCAACGGCACAGCTGTGAGCTAAGAGTGTAAAAACCAGCCTTGGTGTTGAATATTCGCTTCGACTTTTTAGAGTAGGTGGCTGTTCTGTGTATGTTTGTGTGAGAAACACACAATGTAGGTGTCATTACAGCTGAAGATGTGATAGACGTGTGTTAGAGCAGCACTTCCAGTGCGCAGGGTCTAATCATCTCTTTGTGTCTGCATTTCGTGTCTTTGTCTTGCATTCTTCTAAGAGCCACCACATCTGCGTGGATCGAATGAAAGTCTTGCATCTCAAACTTTGTCCAGTGCTATCCTCTGGGAGTCAGTGTTGGAAAATCAAGTGTTTAAGGAGCTCTGTAAAAGATCAGTGTCTATCAGTGTTTAATTAAGGATACTTAATGAGTTTCGCAATTTCAAGTTACATTGTTTAATCTCACTGATTCATTCAGGAATGAAATTAAAAGGATAGTTTACCCAAAAATAAAAATCCTGTCATTTAGTCACTCTCAAGTTGGATGAAGTCAAATGTGTTTAAGTCAAAGTCAGGTCTGATGAAATGCCAGGTTATTTAGTGATCAGATGAGTTTGTAAAATGTAAGATTTTACTATTGAAATACTGTTTAACATAATATGTATTTGTATGTATATCCAACACTATCTCATGACCAATTCATAAGCATTTTACAAGGTGGCTAATTTGTACGACCTCGCTCGTATGATTTTATATGTTTTCTGTGAGGGGTAGGTTTAGAGGAAGAGTTAGGGGTGATCAAGTCTTACGAATTTACCACCTCGGAAAATAAGTATGATTTTTCACAAAACATACAAATTCACCACCTTGTAAAATATGTATGAATTGACGTGAGATCGGGTTGGTATATGGGTCATTTCACAAAATCGGTGCCTTTTGCATCCCTAAGAAATAATCAAACATGGATTTAATATAACAACAGATAAATGTGCAATTTAAAAACATAACAATACTATGTATGCTTTCATTAATATTACATATTCAGCAGGACCTTTAATTTGCAAGATGAAGGCAAAATGATATTAAAATCACATTCGCATATTGTTTGAAATATAGTCTCATTGTTAAGCAATGTTTTTGGCATAAGTATGCATTTTTTTCTATAAAATATAAATCATTTTATTGGTACCCTGATTTCGTGTCAGCCCTGTTACCCTCATCCAAAAACCCTTGTAAAATAATGTACATAATTTCTAGGAGGATACATTATTTTTCAACCAGGATTGCAACACTTAAAAAGCAAGCATGTTTCTCTCACTCCTCTATAATGTTCCTTTTTTATGATTTTTGAGGCTTGGCTGTTTAAATGTACATTTAAACAATTATTTCATACATATAATCAATATCTGCAAGTAAAATCCTTTCAAAGTGTACAATATGTGCTTTTGTGAACTAGACTAGCTAGCAATTACAGGTTTTGACATGTGGATAACAGGGATGATATTGATTAGATTTGACCCTGTTTTTAAAGATTGTGTAAAACTCAAACATTTTGAAAGGTCATCCTTGGTATATTATTGAGCTAATGCCTAAATCATTTAGTGGCGTGTGAGTTCTAATTAAACTATAGTATCTAGTAACCCTTGTGTCAGTAACAGGGTTGACAAAAATACCAAAACGTGACGTAGAAAAATAGTCATAAAAAATAAATTACATTAATAAATGACATAGCCTGAAATGGCACAATACAATTTCTTGTTATTTTAAGGTGTCTTCATTTCATGGATATTTAAAAAATATTGATTAAACTTACTGTATTTTTCAATTTCTCCAAGTGGAAAAGGCATTTTGTGGAATGACCCATGTCTCTGCATTGCTGAAAATAAGATAGATTACGTAATGCAGGTGTGTCTAGTCTATAAACACATTTATTTAATAAAAATTAATATGCACAGAACTGCTTACCAAAAATGTCTGTAATTTGGCCTATATTTCATTACTCACTCAATACATTCAATGGGCCTACATGTCTACATAAATAATATCATAAAATTTAATATGACTATTTTGCATTTCTACAGTTAGTGTTCTTACAGTAAATCCATTGTAAGTGCTGGAATGTTTTTCTTGTTTTCTGCATCAGTGATGTTGAAAATGTCAGCAGTGTTTCGTCTGGCTTTAAACTAGTCATCAAGACATCTGTGATGTGTATCGGAGACCTCTGCTCCAAACTGAAATGTTTCTCACTGGATTTCACAGCGCTGTTTAGTGCGAGACAAGTCAGCTAGTAAATGCATTTGTTATGAGCTCACGCTGCGCTGTCTTTTTGACAGAGCCAATACTTTTGAAACTTTTTTTGTGCTTAATTTTTTTCTTGCCATTTAGATTCAAGAGTTAAATGTCACCCATGACTGTTGGTATATAAGAAGTAAATAGGACCGAACACTGAGCCCTGTGGGACCCCTAATAAATATGTGATGTTAGACATGAGATGTGAGGGTTCAATCTGACTGTTAGTTATGTAAATGAGAAAAATGCTGATGAATAATCTTTACAATGTTATTGCTGTCATGTGTTACATCTAAACATGTTAGCACAACATTCACAAGTTTAACATTCAGATCTCTCTAATTTAGGGCGACTATCACAGTGTACGCAGATGGTCTAGCACCTGTTTCCCTGCATTTGAGAGGTTACTGCTTTCGCCATAGCTGCACAGTGACAGGTTTACTACCTTTATTCCTCTGATTTGGGGATAAACATTACAGGCTTTGGTAGTTGCTGTAATAGCAATGCTAAATCAGACAACTTACGTTTTATTGGACCTTTTTAAAGGTTGTAGATGGAAAGATGCTGATGGTAATACTTAGGAAAAAATACGTGAATAGTGAAGATAGCATGCAGTGTATATCAGCACTTTCAGAGGAAGCCTTTATTATCTCTGGGCGCATCCTTTGAATCATAATGCATAAGCATGATGCTGTCCTTGAGTGCTTGCAGTACGAAATGTGTGTGTGGCTTAGCTGAAGGACTGGTTTGATAAATGGCTATGTGTATTAGCATGAGTGTGCAGCATATCTTTGTGTTTATACATATGTCTTATCATGGTCTGACCAGGATAATATTTATTCATTGACTTGAATTTGGATCTGGTCGTCACAAAATGAACTGTTAAAATAAGTCTTAGTTTATGTCATTATATATAATTTGAATTATTACAAACCATCCAAAAATGTACATGTCTAGTATTCATCTATCAAGAGTTAGTTTCTCTGTGTTATGGTTGACACAGTTTTAAATGCTGGGTTATTTTTTGTCATTTTGGTTGGGTTATTTGTAATATTTTTTCCTAGGTGCTTGGTCATTTTTAACGCTGGGTTAATTTTTGGTCTCTGACAAAATAACTCAGCTGCTGAGTTACAGTCAGAGTGTGGGCTAGGTTTGTATACATTTTAATAAAGGTTTGTATACATTTTATTTCATTTATAAAGTCTTTACTGTGCTGTAAATTGTATTGTTTTACGCAACGCAACATAAGGACGAGATGTCAGTCAGCTCATCAGCAGCGGTCATTTGCATAAATGCCTTTTGCCTTGCATAAAATAAATAGATTTTATTTGTTATAGTACTGAGTTTAATTTAATTTGATGTTAAAATATGTTCTTTATTGTCAGTACTGTTTGCTTATGGGCAGGTTCAATTTGTCTTGTATTTTGTCAATGTGTTCTTGTGTTCCAGTTCATTTTAAGCCAGCAATATAATATTTATATTACTCAGCCAGTGTTCGTGAGTCTGGTGGACCCGCTGCATTTTTGGGTTTTTAATTCAACACAGTTAAAAAAATATGTTAAAATACACAACAGATGTTTACTTCATCCCAATTACAAGCAATATAAACAGAATGTTTGGCTGATATTTGCCCTTTTCCTTTGTTAGATCACATTTATAAATTAAAGTGCTACCGCCTTGTGTGGGAATGGCAGGGGCAGATGCACACAAACTCACACTTACACTCACACTCTCTCAGACTCTCTCTCTCACACATACTAACACATACACACACTTAAACACACATACACATACTAATAGCAGGTCCAGACAATAGGGGGACAGAGTAAAGTTACACAGGACCTAACATTTCCACTCTTTTATTGGCCCCGGGTCCAGTGGACCCGGGGCCAATATGTTATGTTACACTGTGTGTAACATAAGTGTGTAGGGGGTGTACAGTGAGCGGTCATTGAAAATTTGTTCTGATATATGTTTTTCACAGAAAATGAGGCAAGGCCAATGAGTTTGAGCTCGAAAAAATAATTTTGCGCATCATTTTTCTTTTGACAAAAAGTGAAAACTGGTCCCACAGACCCAAACACCTTACAAGGATTAATAACTTTAAATTTTGATGTATTCTTAATCAAAACTATTTATTTTTAAGATCAAACATTCATGCACAGTAAAAATATACATTTAAAGATCATACACAATGACAGCATTTATTTAAAATGGATTATTTTGTAACATAATTGTTTTTACTCTTATTTTAGATCAATTAATGCAAATTTGCTGAATACAAGCATTTATTTCTAATAAACACACACAGTAATTAATGGATTCTGCATAATTATGAACCAGCACAACTGTCTTCAACATTGATAATAATCAGAAATATTTCTTGAGCAGCAAATCAGCATATTAGAATGATTTGTGAAGGATCATGTGACACTGAGGACTAGAGTAATGATGCTGAAAGTTCAGCTTTGATCACATGAAAAAATTACTTCTTACAGTGTATTACAGTAGAAAACATTCAGTTTAAATAGTAATACTATTTCACAATATTAGTATTTTTGAGCACATAAATGCAGCCTTGGTAAGCATAATACACTTCTTAAAATCTTAATGTGTCCAAATTTGTGACAAGTACTGTATACATTTTCCATTTCAAAATTCCTTACTTTTCCAGACTTAAATTTCCAAACCTCTCAGTAGAATTTCAGGCAATCTTTAACATAAATAGTCCATAGAGCATTTCTTCAGCTTTTTGTAATATAGTTCAGTCATCTATAATTTTTTCATTGATTTTTCTTGTGACAACATTCAAATTCCCTAAAATAAAACATTATAAAAAAAAACAAAAAACAGACTTTTACATGCACACAAGAAACGTTTTTGTGCCCTTGTGAAACTATTCATTTGCACATGGGATTTTTGTGCATGCTTACACATAACAATTTCTAGTTTTATATAACCTATTATCTCTAATGTTAAGGCCTAACGTCCAATTTAACACATCCTCTGTGGTGGCACAGAAACCATGACACAAAATAGGCTGATGACATAAAATTTTCTAAGTTCAAGGGTCTGTAAAAAAAGACTGGTACTGTAAAAAAAAAAAAGGTTTTAAAATTTGTCTTTCGTTCGAGCGGTATGCCATATTTCAAGGCCTTAGGTCTCTTTAACACATACGTTGTGTAGGCCAAGAAACCACACCACGAAATGGGCTGATGGCACAATAGGCAGATTAGTGTGCATTGTCCTCTATGCTTAAGTTTAATGGTTTCTCCTGCGTAAATAAAAGTCTGCATATTTTTTATTTTTGCAAAGGTCCTTGAGGCTATGTAATACGGTGCTAAGAATATTGTGAAAAGAAACCCTAAATGCTTATAACCTGCATTTTGCAAAATCAAAAAGTGCATATTTGACAATCACTAAAGAATCACTAAACAGCTGCCATGAAATCTTACTTCTTGTATAATACATTTATTTTCATTAAATTCCATGTTTTCTATGATTACAAAAAAACTAAACTGAGGCAGAAGTCTGGAAACAAAAATATTTTTCCATACTCTGCTTTCTTTTTTCCATACTTTTCCAGACCTGGAAAATTCTTAAATCAAATTCCATACTTTCCATAGTTTTCCAAACCCAGTAGGAACACTGTGTAGTCACATATATTGTATAATTCAAGTGTCCAAGTCCTATAGGTCTCACTTCACCATGATTGTGAATGTTGCTCATATACTGTGGCTATTACGATAAGTCACTAAATGTAAATGAGTCAGTACAGTGTGAATCATAGAGGAAAATTAAAGTTGAAGTGTGTTGTTTCATCATCGTTAAATCCCAGCTTAACATACAGAGAGTCATAGTGTAAGTGAATCGTTTAGAGGTTGACTTGAGTCAGCATTCAAAAAACCTGTTTAAAAATTATTATTTTACAATTTATGATTATTATTATTATTTTGCAGTTCTGTTTGCTGTCACTAGTGGTGCATAAATTACACCGTTCCCCTTTACGGAGCTGAGACTGTGGGACATCATGAAATCTCCAGCACTCCTTTGTGTAGAGACACAGATGCCAAGAAACCTGTTTTGCTGCTCTGAGGTTTCTGGCATCAGTCGTACAGGCCTGCATAAACTCTGATAGATGTCTTGACTGGAGATCAGTGAGCAGTGCATTTGCGTTGTGAAGGCTGAAACAAAAGAACGCAGGGAAAACGTATCAGTTCAAAACTCATTAAATCAAATTTCAGCATAACTGGGATTTTTAACAACTCTGAGCACATAAACACATAACCTTAACAGAGTCAAAAAAAGGGCATGCAATAAAATACTAATAAAAAACAACAGTGAGAAATCAAACATATTTTGTGTCTTTGTGTTAGTAGGTGTTTTTTTTCAGCTGTCAAATTGTTTTTTTTTTTTATCTCATGTTATAAACCCCCTCCTCATCTTCAAATCTGAAAATCAATACCTTATTACTTCTATCTCCACTGCCCCTCTGCACTAACTCAGAAATAAAGCAGAAGATCTCAAAAATGAATCAACAATTACCTTAAAATGTCTGTTTTCCTCGAATGAAGAACATCGGGTCGAATTCAGACGCACTTAGTCTAGCCCAAGATGGAAAATATTCCCAGATTCATCTAGAATGTTTGATTAGATTTTTCTTCTAGAATAATGTGAGCACCAACACAAATATTCAATCTAACTGTCCTGTGCCTCTGCATTTCAGAGCTACCTAACTAGTTATACCAGTCCTGCTGATAAACAACTAAAGAAACATACAGCAGCATACTTTTTGGAGGGCTATTGCTCCAGTCTCCGTCATATCCAGTGCTAGAGTAGTGGTAAAGTTTGACAGACGTGTAAGTTTTAGTGATTACTTCTGAGTTAACAGAGTTGCCAACTTCAGCAGAGAAAATAAAATGTAGTAAACAGGAACACTGGGAATTTCTGTCATATCAGTGTGTTCTGCTTGACTGAATTTAATGCTAAAATAAATCTGAGACACCTGGGAAGATCGTGTCCAGGGTGCACGGGACCTGTGCAGAGAAGCACACGGAGTAGAGGTGGTGGGAGTGTCAGTATCGCGCTGCATACTTACCCGGGAGGATTCCAGAGCGGCTCTCTGCTCTCTCAGCTCTGACCAAAGCACTTTGCCTTTAGCTTGCTGACACACATCAGTTGTAAAATAAATAAATAAATAAATAAATAACTAAAATAAAAAAATTATTTTAAATGTAGCACTGAAGTGTCACATTAAAGGATAAGTCCACTTCCAAAACATACATTCACATATAATGTACTCACCCCCTTGTCATCCAAGATGTTTATGTCTTTCTTTGTTTTTTGAGGAAAATATTTCAGCATTTTTCTCCATATAATGGACTGATATGGTGCCCCGATTTTGAACTTCCAAAATGCTGTTTAAATACAGCTTCAAACAATCCTAAATGTGGTTGTAAACAATCCCAGCCGGGAAAGAAGGGTCTTCTCTAGTGTAACGATTGGTTATTTTCATAAACAATTGTCACAATTCTGTATTGTTAAAGGCGGTATATAAATAAAGGTGATGTGATTTGATTTGATTTGATAAAAATTATACAGTTTCTATACTTTTTAATGTCAAACGCTCGTCTTGTCTTACTCTGCCTGGACTATTTTTGTTCCGGTTCATGACAGTTAGGGTATGTCGCAAAACTCCCATCTCATGTTCTCCCTCAACTTCACATCCTATATTGCTGTTTTAATGTTTTTGTTGAAGGTGTTTGATCTTCTGTGCATGTTCACTTTGCCAAGACTGGGTCGATACCTTTGCAGCGATGTAGGTGATTTTTAAACGATTTTTGAAGTTGAGGGAGAAAATACGATTGGAGTTTTTCCACATACCCTAATTGTCTTGAGTCAGAATACACAGAGTTCAGGGAGAGAGAGGCAAGACGAGTGTTTGAGGTTAAGAAGTATTTAAATTGTATTTTTTGAATTAAAATAACTGATCATTTCGCTAGATAAGACCCTTTTTCCTCGGCTGGGATCATTTACAACCGCATTTGGGATTGTTTGAAGCCGCATTTAAACTGCATTTTGGAAATTCAAAATCGGGGCACCATATCAGTCCATTACAAGGAAAAAAATGCAGAAATGTTTTCCTCAAAAAACATAATTTCTTTATGACTGAAGAAAGAAAGAAATAAACATCTTGGATGACAAGGGGGTGAGTACATTATATGTGCATCTTTGTTTTGGAAGTGGACTTCTCCTTTAGCTTGCTTGTCTAGGCAAATTATAACACAAGATAATTGTGACACTGCACAGTGATGAGGAACAGACAAAGTTCTTTTAAGTGCTTTTTAATTATATATTTCAAATGATAGATAACTATAATACAATGCAAATGAATATACAAGCATTCAAATGAAGCTACAAGCTGCTCGTTTTTCAGTTCAACATGGCAATCTCCAGTGTTTTTTCATATTTCTTTAATCGCTTCTTTTAGTCGCTTTTGTAAGGTAAGGTAACTCAAACCTTTTGAGGAAACCAATGAAGCTCAAAAACTGTGTTTATGAGTAATATGAACTTACTTCCATTCCATTTGAGTCCCTCACCCAAAAAGAGAATAATTGTCAACCATAAATTAAACTACATATCCACTCAAGTACTTTGCATAGCTGCCACCTAACTAAATTGCATAAAACCATTAAAATCAGAAACTTTTAACTTAAACCTCACTTTAGTCACAGGCACTTTTGAAGCACTGAAGGTTCTGAAACCTTTGCCTAACTAAGAGCACTCTGTTTCCAAAAGAGCGAGCCAGAGAGTACATACCATATAGAACTAAAGCTACATGTAAATCATATTCTTGTTTTTTTTTCTTTCAAAATGACTAATTTTGTTCAGAATTATTCAGCCTTTAAAACTAAGCACTGATGGCTGGATGCTTCGGCTGTGGGTGGCAATAATGCACAAGCAGTCAAAGGCTGTCCCACTTCAGAGGCTTCTTCAAATGCATTTTTTAGAGAAAATGTCAGAATACACTTTAAAGGTTAAATACTGTGTTTCAACTCAGTTGACAGGGTTGTGAACCCTGTTTTGTTTTTAGACTGTTGAATATACCTTAAAAAAGCTGTCACAGTTGCAATTATCCTTAGGCTAGACTGTCTAGATCTGCTCAAATGTTTACATACCCCTTGGCAAATTTGTAAAGTTAATAATTTAAACAAAAGGGAACATACAGTTGAGGTCAAAAGTTTACATACACCTTGCAGAATCTGCAAAATGTTAATTATTTTACCAGAATAAGAGGGATCATACAAAATGTGTTATAGTTTTATTTAGTACTGACCTGAATAAGATATTTCATATAAAAAAACATTTACATATAGTCCACAAGAGAAAATAATAGTTGAATTTATAAAAAGACCCTGTTCAAAAGTTTGATTCTTAATACTGTTGTTACCTGAATGATCCACAGCTGTTTTTTTTTTTTCTTCTTTTTTTGGTTAAGTGAAAGTTGTTCATGAGTCCCTTGTTTTTCCTGAACAATTAAACTTCCCGCTGTTCTTCAATAAAATCCTTCAGGTCCCACAAATTCTTTGGATTTCCAGCATTTTTGTATATTTGAACCCTTTGCAACAATGACTGTATGATTTTGAAATCCATCTATTCACACCGAGGGCAACTGAGGGACTCATATGCAACTATTACAGAAGGTTCAAACGCTCACTGATGCTCCAGAAGGAAACCCAATGCATTAAGAGGCAGGGGGTGAAAACTTTTTGAGTTTGAAGATCGGGGTAAATTCATCTTATTTTGTCTTCCGGAAACATGTAAGTATCTTCTGTAGCTTCTGAAGGGCAGTATTAAATGAAAAAAAAATGTACACATCTTCATTCTGTTCAAAAGTTTTCACCCCCAGCTCTTTTTCCTTCTGGAGCATCAGTGAGAATTTGAACCTTCAGTAATAGTTGCATATGAGTCCCTTAGTTGTCCTCAGTGTAAAAAGATGAATCTCAAAATCATACAGTCATTAATGGAAAGGCTTCAAATGCATGAAAATGCTGAAAAACCATAGAATTTGTGGGACTTGAAGGATTTTTCTGAAGAATAGAGGACAGTTTAACTGTTCAGGACAAACAAGGGACTCATGAACAACTATTACTAAACAACAAAAAACAACAACAACAACAACAAAAACAGCTGTAGATCATTCAGATAACAACACAGCATTAACAACACTTTTGAACAGATTAATTTTTTATTTTTATTTTTAATTAACTATTATTTACTCTTGTGGGCTATATTGGTTTTATTTAGAATTGTCCTTAATAAGATATTTCACAAAAAATATGTTTACATATAGTCCACAACCTACCTTAATCGAGTTTCGATTAAGAAAGCTTCATTTTCGCACAGTTCCTTGCAGAATATAATGTTATGTTGGGTTGGTTGTATGATATTTTTCAAATACTCACTGGTGCTCAAGAAGGAAACACCATGCATTAAGAGACAGAGCTGAACACTTTTTCAATTTATTGATCAGGGTCAGTTTTACTTATTTTGTTTTTGGGAAACATGTATTTCATGTAACATATTTTAAATAAGAAAAAATGTACAAAACGTCATCATCCCATTCAAAAGTTTTCACCCCCAGCTCTTTTAATAGAGGATTTTATGATTGATTAATCGAAAAATATGGTGACTAATATTAATAATAATAGGCAAACAGCTAAACCGCAAATGAAAAAAGTACAAGAAATCTGCAAGTTATTGTTTTTGAAACAATATTTCGAAAATAAATGCTGTTCCAAGTACCTTTAACCCAGAAACGGTGTAAAAATCAGACTGGACTAAAAGCCAAAGGCAGAGAGGGAACTTTGCCTCTTCATTTCAGAGGTCCACCAGCTTTATGCACTGCTGTTAATGCATATGCATGCGTGATGGCCCTGAGAAAAGGAGAGAAAGATGCCTTTGAGAATTGTGGGAAGTGAATTCCCTATGAAGCCTGCTCCATTAGGAAAACATGATGCCCCCAAACTACTCCGTCTCTACTGCACCAGCACCAGCACTTTCTCTCACCCCTTTCTTTTTTCCCTCTGTCTTTAGGGACCTTGTGAAATATGTTGAAAGCAGGCCTCGAAGGCCTTTAGAATTGAAAAACAAATAGCATAATTCAGGAGAACGCCACCACTTGCAGCTATTGGACCCACGTGCTGTTCCTTACTTTTTCATTTCTTACTTTTTTAAATAATTTGGGGCAAGTTTCACAACACTATTATGCCACTAGCTGAAATTAGAAGTTTGGAAGAGAACTCTTATTCATCCTGTCTGTGCAACAATTAGCGCATGCTGTAAATAATTTATTTACTCTTGGAGTTTTATTTTTAAATCTTTTTCCTTTTCCTCCACCAAATGGAGTGTTAAAGTATTTGTACCTGAACTCTTGTTTATGATTAATGTCAAATATCCCTGCATACCTCATTGTATTTGTCAAGTTTTTATTCTGCTGTATTTCACAGGACTGAGCAATATGCAAATATATGTTAAAAAAATTATTGCTGTATCCGACTGCCATCTGTCTGCCATCTATGCTGGTGGAGAAAACTGTCTGTGACAAGCAGCCCGTTAGAAAATGTTTTTAGCACAACAGCCTTATTATAGAATTAGCTGATCTCGTTTAAAGCCAAGATATAGCAATTTACAAAAAAAATAAAAAAATAAATAATAGCAGGTTTCCAATCTGAAATTATTAGAGTTTTCCCTAAAATTTGCTCTTAATTTACTCACCCTCAGGCCATCCAAGATGTAGGTGAATTGTTTTTTTTTTTTTTTAGAACAGTTAGGGTTAGGGTTACACTTTTAGCTGAAACCGTGATCTATGGGGAATCATAAAATGCAGGTCAAGAGCTACTGTTTTCTGAGAATTAAAAAAAGCATATCAAGGAACACAAAATTAATACCTATGGCTCGTAATGATACATTGAGGTCTTATGAAGCGAAACAATCAGTCTGTGCAAGAAATTGAACATTATTTACATTATTACCTGTAATCCAGAGCATCTGGCAAACGGTCAGAAGTTGATGTCCAGTTCATGAATAAATCATTCGTTTTTTATGGTGACCTAGTTCACCAAATCAGACTGAATCATCTGACAGTCATCACTCCGATGCAAAATGAGCCAAAAACCGAGAAAGTAACGTTACTGCTGAAAGGCGTAATAAGTAATATGCTTTTTGAGTAATGAGTCCAAAAGTGATGTACATGTGCATCATGTGGTCTGTCAAGTCTCAATGTATTTTCAGCATCTCCTATCGTGTGCTTTGGTTTATAAGATGTTGTAGGAGTTCATTTTTGAAACTTTACATTTCTTGGAGGCTATTTATTAAATGGGTCCTATTATTCCTATTATTATAACTTTTTGAATTTTAGTCAGTGTGTGGTGTGTATGTGTAAGCATAAAAAAGAGCCAACGGGTCAATAAAGACCTCCTGTAGTGAATTGATGTGTTTTTGTAAGAAAAATATCCATATTTAAAACATAAGAATTACTTTAAACTAGCTTGCGCTAACAGTTGTACACTGAA
The DNA here is from genome assembly GCA_019740295.1 of Labeo calbasu. Taxonomy (NCBI): domain Eukaryota; kingdom Metazoa; phylum Chordata; class Actinopteri; order Cypriniformes; family Cyprinidae; genus Labeo; species Labeo calbasu. The sequence continues at coordinate 14,119 of JAHKKF010534589.1, forward strand.
CTTGCTGCTTTGGAAAGGGGCGTGGCAGTACTGAAACACCGTCTAAGCTGTTCTCCAATCACAACGCACTGGGACAGCTAACCAATCACAACACATTTTATTTTATAACTAATCGAGCCATTTGTGCTAGGCTGGGGAGAAAGGTATTATAATAATGTAAATTATATGAAAAATAATGCATTTTTCGAACCACCAAGCATGAGAGCATGTTCTAGTACACCCCCAAAACAAAATATAGACTTTGTAAAAGAGCATAATAGGACTCCTTTAATAGCCAAAAAATGATAAGGATTTATGCTGATATCGTCCAACACCACACTTTGCCAGGGGTGTTTTGGAGGGCAGTGTATATATATATTTTTAAGGGCTTTTTATGCCTTTTTTTGAGACAGCATAGTGGAGAACTGACAGGAAATCGTTGGGTGAAGAGAGGGGAGTGGGATCGACAAAGGACCTCGAGACGGGAATCGAACTCGGGTTGCCATGAGCACAGTTGCACTGTATATTGGCGCACTAACCACTAGGCTATGTGTAAATGGGTCTGATGCTAGTTATTTGGTAGCAGATACTGTTTTATACACTGAGGTCAGTGTATAAAATACTATGCAATAATAACAGCATATTCAATAAATAAGTTAAATAAGATTTACTTTAAAAAAGGCCAGCCTACCCATACCCCTAACCATACTGAAGCTGGTTGAGGAAGGGAGCCACGTGATGAGCATGATAACATGATCAACGTGAGGAAACCACATTCAGTTTCCGTTATAGGTCTACTGAATAGCCGTAAGGCACTTTATTTTCTTTTTTCTAATATTTTCTACATTTTAATTTAATTTCACCCCTCTGAGCTAATATGAGATAGAAATAGGCGGATTCAAAGTTGCATCAAAAGCTAAATCCACTATCTTTACTCTTCAAGCCACTGATCCTGTTACTAAATTGGTTTCTTGGTGGGCGAGTTTGTGTAAATAAGCTTTGTCAACATGACGGGCTGTTTGCATTTAGTGTTAGACGTGCCGCGTTGTAGCTGCTAGTAATCGCACTTTCACAGTAATTTTAACAGTAGTAGTTTAATGAAAAAAGTATTTTAGTAGGAGTTTAATGATGCCGTACACGTTGCTCATCAATTATAATAATGTGATCTCTGCGGTAGTATCCTGGATCCCAGCATGCACTGCAGCATGAATAATAATTTTTATTTTGTTTTTATTGTTGTTGCATTCATTTGTTTTTATACGTTTATCTTTCAAATGTTATGACTGTTGACTGCTTATATGCTGAGTGTTGACAACCAAAGCTCGCAATCACAGCTCATCACAATACAAACTGCAGTTGTGTATGAGAATTCGGCATTAATCCATCATTCACTGAGTTTCTTGCTGCCAGTCTGAGTCAGTGAATCAGTCCAGCAGAAGTTTTTTTATGCTGTTGATCTCACCTTATTCTTCCAGTCTTGCAGTATAATTGCAACATCATTTTTGGCCAAGTTGTGCATTGTTTACCTATATGTCATTTGACCGTTAAACCAAAATCAGACAAAAGTGAATATGCAAATGTAATGTTATTTAATAAATATGCAAAATGACACATACATTTAAGCTCAGTTTAAAGATGTATAAAAGCAGTACAAAAGTTGTGGATCGTTATTTTTATTTTAACAATAAGAAGATTCTGGGAAGGAAATGTTCTAAACTGTCATACAAGTAGGCTTCATTTTCTTTTTGTTCATTTATAAGGACTTTTTGTCAAAACAAAATACTTTGAAAGTAAACATTTGATGTAAGGAGTTTTTGTACATGCATTCAATAGCATCTCTCTCCAAGTTAAAGTGAAAAAGCTCATATAGATTTATTTGCAAGGAAGCCCGTCTGTGTGTCCGCAGTGACAGTGATGGACGGCCTATTGACAGCATCTTTCACTGGCGAGTTGTTGTGAATAATTACTACAGATGGTGGAGTGTGTTGAACACTAAAGCGTATAGATTAAGCTGAGCTGGAGTAAAGGAAGGCTTCACATGGTCTTATCAGGACCATGAAGTGAGATTTTAGCAGGTTATCAATGCTGACCTTTGTGTAGAAGCCATTCATCAGTCAAGATGTTCAGATAAACACTGTCAGAATGATCTTTATGTGTAGTGACAAACATCTACTAGATCTCCAATTTAAAGCCTGAACCATAACAACACAAATGAAACAATGGATGAAATATTTTCAATATTTTTTGTACTTACAGTCTTATTGTTCCTGATTCTAACCCTTAAAGGGATAGCTCACCCAAAAAAAGAAAATTAGCTGTTAATTTTCTCACCCTCAGGCCATCCAAGATGTAGATGAGTTCAGACGAACAGTACAGAAGATTTTTAGCTGAAACCATAGTGCTTGGTGATTCATAAAATGCAAGTCAGCAGCTACTGTCACTCTGAGAGTCAAAAAAGCATTTCAGGCAACACAAAATGAATACTTGCGGCTCCTGATGATATATTGAGGTTTTATGAAGTGAAACCATCAATCTGTGCTAAAAATTGAACATTATTTACAACATTATTACCTGTAATCCAGAGCCTCAGGCAAATAGGGGAATTTGATTCTTTTCCACAAACTGGATTTTGGACAGTTTTTTTAATGAACTACTTCAAATAATTGATTCACCAGTTTGTATGATGTAACGTATATGCAGTTATATCAAAGCATCCAACAGCAATGTGGAAAGCATATGTTTTACATGTCTAAAGAATCTAAGGTGAATAAACTTGTCTTCATCAACTCATGACCAACCATAAAACCATATGAAACCATAAAAACTTTAATTTCAGTCATTCACTTAAGTGTTCAGTTCACACGTTTCCTCAGTTCAGTGACTGTTGGAGGAACTGGAGCACTGTTCATTCATCATAGAATCTCATACGCCGCTATTTTGGATCATTTCCAGTCGGAGTGACTGTCAGGCGTCTAAAAGTGAGTTTTGATTGGGTAACTTTTAGATCTGTGCTGCTCGAACCACTCAGATCATTTCAGATGATTCAGCTGATTTGGTGAACTGGTTCATCTAGTTCACCAAAAAGAATCGGTTCAAAAGAATGATTTGTTTGCGAAGCAGACATCACTCCAAACCATTTGCCTGAGGTTCTAGTTTATAGGTAATAATGTTGCACAGTTTCTTGCATAGACAATCATTTTGCTTCATAAGACCTTAACCTTAAACCTTAAGACCTGCCTGTATTTTTTTTTTTCATTTTTGATTTTTGACTCTCAAAGTCACTGTATCTACTTACTTGCAGTTTATGAATCACCAAGAAGCACGGTTTCAGCTAAAAATCTTTTTTAATTTTTTACTTAAGGAAAAAGTCACCTACATCTTGGATGGCCTGAGGATGAGTAAATTACCAACAACATTTTGGGTGAACTATTCCTTTAGTACTGTAAGTTCACTCAATAGGTGAGTACATTTGTGAGTACAACTTACATTTGAGAAAAAATACACAGTGAAAGAATGAAAGGTTAATTTCAGCAAAAGTAATTTACAGTGTGACATTTTTTTCCTAAGCATTTCATTTAATTAAAGCCACATACTACGAATCATTCTGGTCTCATCTTTTATTGTAAAACTGGAAGAAATATATATATCCCAGGCAACACTATATTACATTTTACAATAAAGGTATCTATACAACCAATGCTAATAAATCACTTGGGTGTATCTGGATCTCAGGAATCTGTTGGAGGTTTTTTTTTTTTTATTTTTTTAAATGTTTGTTACAGGTTAACAGATACTTAGTCTACTAAAATTATGACCATGAAACTTCAGCTTTGTTCTACATCCCATGAAGCACATCTGTGAATTAAGTAAAGCCACTATCTTTCGGAAAAGTGTAACATTTCACAATTTTACGACATATTAAATCAAATAAACATAATGTACACACACAGACACACAAATGAACAGAACATGGTGCCGTTTGACCACAAGACAAGCTGAGAACTAGACGAGATCTTTGCTGGTGTGGTCAGTTACACTACAAGAAAAGACAAAAATCAATCAATCATCAAAAGAAAGTAGCAATTACTGCCGTTACTCGGTTGCAAAACATTAATATTTCAACAGTTATTGCCTTAATGCTGAAAAATGTGTTGCATAGAGATATAGATTAACCAGCACAAAGACAGCTAAAGACTGTTAAAGGTTATTTCAAATAAACAAATACATACATGTAAATAAATCATTTCCCGTTGTTGAGTTTAGGCCCTTGGCATTTTGTCGTGATTGAAATGTAAATGTTTGAAAGAGTGTTTGGTGTGATGTGAATTTAATGACTGTGTGTGCTGTTAAACCAAAGAATAAGTGGTGCTAACTTACACACTCAAGGACCAGGTTTTATTTACCATACACAATGTACTTTGGGAGAAACAAATCTTACACATACACAGTTAGGCAATAAAAGCCGACATGAGGGTGTATGTCAGAACAAGTACACCACAACATGATGGCTCAACTTGAAAAAGAAAAGCCATACGCCTATACTGTTATTCATTTAAAAGCAAAAATAAAACAAATAAAGCCTTTGGTTCTTGGCCTGCTGATTAGCAACTGCGAACGGCTACAGCACTTCATGTGCCTCAAGTCTGCCAGCAGTTCTGGTACACTTAATAAAGGTTTTAATGACAAACATAAACACAGACTGAGGTATTGGACAAGTCAGTAACACACTGGAAAAAACAAATGTACATGACGAGAACAAGAACAGGCTGAAACAGTCTGGGGACAATAGAATATAATGAAGACAAATGGATGTGGACTTAAATGTGACTCAATGAGGCACAAGATGCTTCGTTTCTGCCTCGTTGGCAAAAGTCAGGCTGGCATTTCAGTGCTAAAAAGAACCGTGAACAAACACACACACACACACACACACACACACGTTCGTAATGCAGACATTTTAAAAGAACAGCTTTATATGTGCAAGACAATACTGTATTATTGTACAAAATGTGTGCAGCTAGTTTAGTTTTAAACAAATGATTTTAAATGACAAGATTTTGAAACCAACCTTTTAATGTTGATCATTTTTCCCACAGCTTCTAATCTGTTTAATTAATTTCCTCTATAATTTCCTCCACACTTCTCTAAATATATTGTTATAAGAGCAATACAATGGCTGTGACTAAATCCAGATTTCTGATTCAGTCCTTAAAAAGATAGTTCACACCAAAATGGAAATTTGATTTATTCATCCTTTTTCTTTCAGCAGAACAGTAAATATTTTTTGCTAAAATCGTGGTTCTTGATGATTCATAAATGCAAGTCAGCGGCTACCGTCACTTTGAGAGTCAAAAAAGGCATATCAGGCAACACAAAATGAATACCCGTAGCTCCTGTTGATATTTTGAGGTCTTATGAAGTGAAACGATTGGTTTGTGCAAGAAACTGAACATTATTTACATTATTACCTGTAATCCAGAGCCTCAGGCAAACTGTCCAGAGTGATGTTCGGTTCACGAATAAATCATTATTTTGAACCGGTTCTTTTTAGATGAACCAGTTTAGACCAAATCGAACTGAATCATCTGAAACAGTTCACGGCTCAGGTAGCACAGATCTACAAGTTACTCAATCAAAACTCACTTTCAGACGCCTGACAGTCAATCCAACCGCAAATAAGCCGAGCGCATCTGATCCTGTTATGAATGAACTGATTCAGTGCTCCAGTTCCTCAAAGTCACAGAGATGAGCCGCTGATATGCGCATGCGTGAACCGAACAATTGAATGGAGCCGAATGAAAGTTTTTCACTTTATATGCTTTAGACAAGAAAAAATCCACACTTAATATCATTATTGCGTGCTTTATTAATATAATTGCATTTACGTTACATCATTGCGTGATTGCGTAAGTGAACTGGAGAATCGGTTATTTGAACTAGTTCGCTGAAACAAACTGAGTGAATCGGTTTGTGGAAAAGAATCAGATTTCCCCATATGCCTGAGGTTATGGATTACAGATAAATAATGTTCGGTTTCTCGCACGGGCCAATCATTTCTCTTCATAAGACATTAATATATCATCAGGAGTCACGGGTATTCATTTTATGAATCACCAAGGAGCACGGTTTGAGCTAAAAATCTTCTTTACTGCTTTACTAAAGAACAAAAGTCACCTACATCTTGTATGGCCTGAAGATGAGTAAATTAACAGCAAATCTTTGCCTCAGACATTAAGGATACAAACTCAAATTGCTCTATGGTTAATATACTGTATGCAGAGCACATTTATTCAGCGATTGTTAGCCCACTGAGTTTAATTAGATTTGTTTGGGCCTTAAATTGATCGTATCTGTGTCCAGTTTAATGTTCATTGAGCTCTAACCATCTGGCTTCCTGAAGTAATATTGTAGTCATGCATATCTGACTGAGCTCGAAAGCACATTGAAATGCCAATTTAGCCATTTTGTCTCAAACAGGGCACTTTAAAGCTGTGCTTGCAGTCGTCTCAGTAGTGATGATGGTGTGTTCAGTGCAACAGTGCTCTAATTTGGTTCATATGTGTCAAATTGCCTTTCAAAGATCTGATGCACCGGATGAGTTTTTATTTAGCACAGTGGAACTCATTCTATTTAATCTGTCTCTTTCTATTTAACAAGAATTTACTTTTCTTTGTTACTTGCTATTTTGTTCTTCAGCTGTGTGTTTGAATGTAATATATGAATGTAGGATATTCATACTTCGTTCAGTATGAACCTTAAGTTTGTGTTCGGACAGAACTGATGCAAAAGAAGATCCACACAAGATTTTTCCTTTCACGGCAAGTGTTTCCATTGACTTTTATTGTTTTTAAACTGAGCTAATTATATTTTCTATCCCTTAAGCTTTTACACAAACCTCTGATTTTGACATTTTCTTTAAGACATTATGTAGCATGTTTATCAAACCGTTTTCCTGCTGCACATAATGGTTTACTACCCTTGTGGGGACATTTGAGCAACACACACACACACCATATGTCTAAAAGAAATGATTTAATTAAAAAACAAAGATGAAATATAGCATTTGTTCTATAAGATGTCCCTAAAAGGACGTCAGCTTTAGCAAACGTTTGGGCAGCTCCACAAAAACGCAAACACACAGAGAGAGCTTTGAGGATGACAGGAAGTACTCACCTCATTACAAAAAGGAAAATGCAAAATGTTACTGTAACATGTGTTTATTATAATGAAGTGTACTAATAACTGTAAAACAAAAGCTGTCGAATTGTGTGGTCAGAAACACTGGGATGAGGCAAACAACACAGTTTTCTACATTGACAAAAATGAGACATGACACTGATGGACACATTTCCTGCAGTGACTATATATAACAAGTGAACACTGACAAAAAAACAAGAAAAACACTCAAACTTTAAAAAGCATTGTGCATAGTTCAGTCATCACCTAACCTGTCTGCTGCTTAACGCTATTTCTGCTAACAAGGAAGTGCAAAAAATCATCAAATTAGTTCACTGTTGCACTGAAGGGTGTCTTTGTTCGTTCCCTTGTTGTTTAAGGTTTTTTGTCGCTGAATGTGTGTGTATGTGTGTGTACCTATACAGAAACCCGCATGTGTGTTCATTTAACTCACTACTAGGATCGAGTCCATTCGCGCCCCCTAAAGGTTTTCCCAAGCTTTGGCCCAGTCGGCCGACGCAATCCTCTGCAGAACCGGCCCGCGGTACGCCGCTCATACCTCGCCCACCCAGACCACTGTGTTCCCTCTCTTGATGTCTGACACCTCACAGTGAGGGCCGCTCTGTTTGCCGTCCAGAACGAACAGGGACTCGGCCGCCGACGTGACCAAGTAGCGTCCAAACACCCCGCTGGAGACCACCACCCTGTTGGCGTCTCCCCAAGGCCAGCTGCTGGCCGGAATGGGATCCTTGATGTTCTCGAGGGCTTTCGTTCTTCCCGATGCCAGGTTTGAGAAAACCAGCTTGGAGCCCTGGGCCGAAGAGGCCACGACCACATACTGGTTGGCCTCCGTGAAGGACGGCTGAAACTCCAAGTCTGCGAGGGGAATCGAGACGTCCGCTTCGTGGCTCGTCCTTAGCTCGCCGCTAAAGGAGACGGTCTGGATTTGGAGCTTTCCACGCCCTTTGTCCACGGAGACGACGAAGCGACCGTCTGGAGAGATAAACGGCCGGCCGCTGATGTTGGGATTGGGTCCAATGACGGCATCACTTACGCTGTCGATGAGCAGCTGTGAGCTCGGAGCCGAACGATCCTCGGCTTGGCACTCGATAAAATAGTAGCCGCTTAAATGAGTGTAGGCCATGCTGGCTGGGATACAGCTGTAGTTCTTCAGACTGATGGTCTTGACGAGACGGAGGGTCTCAAGGTCGATTTTATGCACCGCGGGCTCCGATTTTAAGTAGACAAAGCCAAACCTGAGATGACAATGGTCAAAGACAGGTTAATGATATTTCTGCAGATTTATTAAGTGCTGCGCTTTTTAATTACAACCGTCATTTGCTCGCTTCCCATTTTTGCAAGAATTATGTGGAAAATCTGACAGAGGTCATGCACGCTGAGCAGTGACGATCGTTTCGTACCTTACGTGGGTGATAATGAGGTTGGTGGGAGGGATGTAGAAGTCCTCCACTCTTTCAAACGGAGTACGGATGATCTGACGCTGCTCCACCGCGCTGGCAGAAGTGATCACCTCAAGAAATGGAAAAGAGAGAAAAGAATATTACAACCAGGGCCAACGGCCAGTGACTTGAGAAAAATTTAGCTTTTAGCTGTAAACCTGTGAAATTTTTCATTAAAAACAAGTAGGACGATTGGGAAAACATGCCATTGCAATTTGTATATATCGCAACAGTACAATTGTAATATTTGTTTTTTTCTTTGCTGTCAAATGTTAATCCATAGAGCTTTTATTTTGGCAGAAAAGCACAGGGAAATTTCTCTTTTGAGATGCTTCTCTTTTGCTGACAACAGATATATAAACAATTCTCATTACAAACACAGGAAGATGTCTGGTGCATGTTGCATTTTCGAATGCACGTTGTAAGTCAGTAAAAACACTGAGCAGCTCATGTGAAAAGATCACAGCGCTTCACTATGAAACATACAGTGCATCAGATTGCATATTTATATAATTACAATGCATGTTGTTACAGACCCTTTAGACCTTAAGATCTTCGGAACACAAATGAAGATATTTTTGATGAAATCTGAGAGCTTTCTGATCTGCATAGACAGCAACGCAACTGACACGTTCAAGGCCAAGAAAGGTAATAAGGACATTGTTAAAATAGTTTATGTGCTACGCCTTTTGTTTACAAGCAGGAGAAGACGCACGCTGTACATAAAACAGTCTTCATAAACATGTCTGAAGATTTTGACACTGTTAGGATGACTTGCAATTTTTCGGCCAACCTTACTTATTTGAACCAGAATATACAGACAATAGACTATTAGAGATAGACGTTCTATTATGCGTTGTTGAACGCGTGTCAAAGACTGACACGGAAGAGAGGAAATTGTTGAATAAAGTTATTTTCATTTTCTTTATGCACAAAAGGCATTTTCAAAGCTTCATAACATTAAGGTTGAATCACTGATGTCACATGTGCAATTTTAACAAGTCCTTACTACCTCTCTGGGCCTGGAACGTGTCAGCTGCATTTCTGTCTTTCCAGCGTCAGAAAGCTGTGGTATTTCATTAAAAATATCTTAATTTGTGTTCTGAAGATGAACAAAGGTCTTATGGGTTTGGAACGACATGAGGGTGAGCAATTAATGACAATTTTCATCTTTCGGTGAAGTATCCCTTTAAGATTTAATAATCCCATAAAGCCATATTGCTTTCTCAGGCATTGTTAGAATTAATAAATAAAGGTAAATGGTGAGCAACACTGTGTAATTTACTTGCCAACGTATTGATTTGATATTTTATTATACAACAGCAAGACATTCATGAATTTACTCTATAGCAAGTATAGCTTTCAGAAATGGTGTGATACTGCCTTACATCCGTTTAATCATGTCTATATCAATGTTTTTCCTACTCCTTTTACAGTTAATTATCATGCATCATACTGAAAGGGAAACCTAGCTTCTCCTCTGGTCACGTTTTTACAAAGTGCACATTTTAAGTGTACTTAAGAGACATGAAAGTGAACTGTCTTTAAGTGTACAGTTCATTAATATTATAATATCAGCAAGTAGTTTCTTAAAATATACTTTTAAGATTTGAAGTAAGACTGTCACTAACGATTACTTTGGTAAGTGAGCAATCAGTCGATTATCCCGATGATTCAGAATTGTTTAAAATTGCTTAAAATACGTAAATAATAGCAATGAGGCAATAATAACTGGTTAAAATAAATTATCAAAAGCAAGTAATCATATGGTTTTATTGAACAAAACTAGATGGAGTCACAGTAAATGGAATGCACCACTTCCAGTATTTTGCCAGTTAATCAACCTGAGCAAATTGCAAATGATGAGTTTTTTTTTCCGAGTACTCCAATATAATCGAGGAATCGTGATAGCCCTAATTTGCAGTACAGAACAAGTGCACCTTCACTAAAATGAAGCATGTTTATTTTCACAAAGGCATTTTCCATGGCATTTGTATTTGTGTTATATGATATTTAATGCCTTTATACAGCAGTATTTATATAATAAAGCAATTATGAAACAGCAAATATAGGATTGTTAATAGACGCTCAACTTATCTTCTATTAATAAAAGGCTTTAGAACAGTGCATTGACTTTTTATCCAACAGACCCAACAGGCTACTACCAAAAACATGATATTGGAAGTTTAGTTTGGAATTCACAAGGATTATATTAAAAGTGCTTATAAAGTTGATAAATATGCCCCTGTTGACTTCAAAACAAGTGGCCAGTGCAGACGATTATGAATGCAAACGATGAGTTCTTGATTTGTGAATGTGTGTGTGTGTGATGAGTGCAGGACGAGAGCCAAGCGCACACATGCGGCTCTATCTCCCCTCATTTGTTTAATCTAATGAACTGACAAACAGGTTCAGATGTTTGACTAAGAATATTGAGCCATTTAAAAAATGGGTTTGATATTTCACCTCTCGAGCTGAGCGCTGCCTCCGGGCCCGACAAATTGCCCGTGCCCGGGTCAATTACTCGCATTCGAAATGAGTCGAATATTATCAAGGCATTTATTTGTGGTGTGAATCCATATCCCCTGCAGCTGATTATGCAGCTTCCCTCTAAAAGTGCTCTTTAGCATTTCTGAGTGATTCATAGCGAACGCCTTCATTATTCTGTGCGGCTGGCGCTCTGTGGGCATGCTGAACATGCAAACACACCTGAGGACTTTCCTGCTATTTAATAAAACATGAATTATTCATGTGTATGGGGGCAGGAATTACACATTGTTTGTTAAATAAAAAGCCTTTCATTTGCTGTCTTGGAGGCTGTGTGTTTCTCAGACGTGTGCGCTGACACGAGGACAGCCGAGATCAAACCTGGCAAAGAATAAAGCGGGAACAGGGCAAATTTTCTTCATGCAGCAGAAAGCGTCTTATTCGCCTGTAGCTCGAGTCAGGAGCTCTACCTGACAGTGAACTGCACTGTGTTCAAACTATTTTCATTCAGAAATTGCATTTTTACAATTTTACAAACACCTACAAAGAAACAGCAAGTAACACTCAATTAAATGTGAAAGTTTGAAGTAGAAAAACAAAAATTGTATTTTTCTTACAAAATGTACTCCAATAATTTTTGTTTATAACTTTGGAAACTATATAACTTAATTTTCTACATAACTTAAAGAGTAATTAAAGAGTAATAAAGATTTTCCAACTAATACCATACTGTATCCAGTCAGCAACTTTTGAAAAAAAAAAAAAAAAAAAAAACTTAAGAAAATAATACATACATGCATACATACATAAATAGTATTTTGCACATTTGCAAAATTTTGCTCCCTTACTAAAAGTATTTTTAGACATTTATCTGTTGTATCTCTGAATGTTTTATTAAGGTGCAGTCGGTGCAGAAATGCATTTGTGAAGCAAAGACACATTAACACTAAACGTTCACAAATACAGATTGTTAGCAGATAAACAGCAGGTGGCTCCCCAAAAAACCAATGAATGAATTCTCAGGCTAAAAAAACGTCACGGTGAGAAGCATGAAGAATGTGAACGCTCTAATTTGCTTGAGTCTATAAAAAAACTAGAAACTACATTTTCATATAGACATGAGTGTGCAGGATTCAGCGTTTACCTGTAGTCTAGAGCGGGATTTCAGCAGGTCTTTCCAGCTCAACAGCCACAGCTGATCGTGAGATTTGTCGTAGAAGAGTTTGACAGGCATAGCGTCCGTCTCCACAGCCTGTCATTCCAACACAAGAGGTCAAATTCATTCAAAGAGCAACTGTTCTGAATGAAGCAACTATTGTGATTTATTTTGTCAATGTCATAATAAAGGTTGCCATTTCATTACAACAACTTTCAGAATTAATGTAAGCTCCAAATGAAGCCAAAGCAGAACCACTCGTTTAGTTTGAGCACACACAAGTGATGTTTCCTTCATCAAATGATTTTTAAACTAATTTCATTGTCAAAAATTGTGTGTAAATATGTTACTCAGTATTACCTTCTTGCAGTATGTCTGTATCTATATGTCTATATATTCATTATTTTTTTATTTCAGTTACAGTTTTAGTTACTTTTGTACATCAAGACAAAGTAAATTAAAATGTATGTATGTTTTTAATTTTAGATATCAGATTTACATTTCAGATATGTTAAATATAATAAATAACCTTGTTACACTGGGATTTTTTTTTTTTTTTTTGCTGCCTCTTCAATTTACTAAAGCAAGACAATTGCTAAATATTTTATCGCAAATGAAATATGTAGGTGAAGTTTACATTATTTAACCACTAAACCAACCAACATTGATTAATACCAACAAAAGTCATTTTAAGGGGTAAATTGGGTAGAAATAACTCTGAAAGGTAGCAGTTGTGGGTTGCTCCTTTTTTACGGTGTACATTAATCATTTTTGTTGCATTAACTGAAATTGCATGGGTGGATTTTTAGTTCCCATCATGCTTTGCACAGGACCGAACTGGGAGTGTTAATGAGGCACATCCATCATCAGTTTAAAATGTCTGAAATGCTGAATGACTGTCACTTGTATCTTTTGTAGTTTGCTGGAGTTTATTCTTGGCTGAGCTCCTGTGATCACACTAGGAGCATTTATTAGCGTGACCTCGTGACACGTCCACACGACCCATGACTTGCTGGTGTTTGTCAGCAGCAGCTCTGCTTTCTCAGACCTCTTTCATCTTCACACACATCTCACTGTGTACATTCATCTTATGCTTTCCATTGTTCTCTGTTGTTGTGTGTATTGATGGTTCTTCCATATATATAAAACACACACTCTCAAACACACAAGCTCAACATCAAAAAACATCTGATTTTAAATGTGTGCAAAGCTTCCACATTTTGGTAGTTGTGTTTTTTTTCTGTCTCTGACAGCAGTAAATTATGGGGAGAAAACATGGTTGGCAAATGACGTGAAGAAAAATCTCATTAAAACTTTTTTTCCCCCTTTTGGACATCAGTGAGGTTAAAAGGAGAGAAAAAGAAGATTTTCGCAAGAAGTTAGAAGTTTGTCCTACTGTAGAAAATAAACATGATTTTAATGGTAAAAGATTATAAAAATGTTAAGGCAAAAGTTCCCTTAATACATACCGTAATATATTTAATGTAATTTTTAGTAAATGAAATACTGTTATATTTATGTTTTTTTTTTTGTTTAATTGGAAAAGAACAAATCATTTTATAATTTTTAGTGAAAAACCGTAAACTGACAAACGGGCAAAATTCCCTGTAAAACTTCGCTTGGTTTTGTACGTTAGGGTTCAATATTACATCAAATAATTGCATTATTTTAGTGTCGTGTGTTACCATGCTGGCGTTTTTGTGTATTTTGTATTTGCTCCCTCTATTTACTAGTATTTACTTCAACTTGTAGAAAACCTGCTTGCGATGAGTTTTGATTTCTTTATTTGTACTATAAAGGTACAAAATAGGTATTAACATTTCAGGTAGGCTGGTATATTGGGTCTTTGTGGGTCCTGAAGAAGCTCTGAAATACACTATTTTTTTTTTTCATTGTATTTTTTCATTGATTGCACTGTATTAAAGGAGAAGTCCACTTCCAGAAGAAATAATGTACTCACCCCCTTGTCATCCAAGATGTTCATGTCTTTCTTTGCAGCTTCAAATGATCCCAAATGTGGTTGTAAACGATCCCAGCAGAGGAAGAAGGGTCTTATCTAGCGAAATGATTGGTTATTTTCATTTAAAAAATACAATTTTAAATCTCAAACGCTCTTCTCGTCTTACTCTGCCTGAACTCTGTGTATTCTGACTCAAGACAGTTAGGGTATGTCGAAAAACTCCAATCGTATTTTCTCCCACAACTTCAAAAATCATTTCAAAATCATCCTACATCGCTGCAGAAGTACCGACACAGTCTTTGCAAAGTGAACGTGCAAAGAAGATCAAACACGCTTAACAAAAAAGGTAAAACAGCGATATCGGGCGATTTTGAAGTTGAGAGAGAACATGAGATGGGAGTTTGTTGACATACCCTAACTGTCATGAACCAGAACAAAAACAGAGTTCTGGCAGAGCAAGACAAAATGAGCATTTTGATTAAAAAGTATATAAATCGTATTATTTTTATGAAAATAACCAATCATTTCGCTAGATAAGACCCTTCTTTCTCGGCTGGGATCATTTACAACCGCATTTGGGATTGTTTGAAGCTGCATTTAAACTGCATTTTGGAAGTTCAAAATCGGGGCACCATATCAGTCCATTATATGGAGAAAAATGCAGAAATGTTTTCCTCAAACATAATTTCTTAATGACTAAAGAAAGAAAGACATGAACATCTTGGATTGCAAGGGGGTGAGTAAATTGCAAAACTGTAAATTTTTGTTTTGGAAGTGGACTTCCAGAAACTGTGCTACAATAATATGGGACCAACATGTATGTACACATTTGTAACATATTTTTGACATATGTGTGGTTAGTAAAAAATACTATTTTAAGAATATAACAAAAAAAAAAAAAAAAATCTAAGTCAGTATTTTTAAGGCCATAAACCACACATTAAGCATTTGTTTAAATTATATCTGTAAATTTAAGTTTAATCTGTAAAACCTATATGTTGCTACTGTATTTTTACAGTAAAGTTCTGGCAACCATAGCTGCCTTTTTTACTGTAAATTTTACAGTGTGTGAAATAGCAATCTCACATGCATCTACTCTAGAGGTTCTCAGATCTCAACCATGTCTCAAAGTGTGCATGACTTTAAAGTCTACAAACAAGTGTTCAAGTCATTTCTTCAAATTCATCCACATTCAAGTGATCCACATTGGTTTTACTGTATGACAGCTGAAGATGAACACGTCGTCACCTGCACGACTCTCTGAGCCTGTGTGTCGATCAGCAGCAGTCTGTTCTGAAGTGGCTGAGACACGTACACGTACTTGTCCCTCACGCTGACCGCTGACGCCCATACACACTCGTGTGAAGAGACACCCGTGCTTCTGGGACAGAGTTCTTCCTGCAGGGAAAAAAAAAAAAACTTTTAGGAACTGTTCACTGGAAGGTGGGGGCCAAAAAATGGTTCTTCTATAGCACCGCTGGAAAACCCCACTTTTGAAAACTTTATTTTTAAGAGTATTAAAACATTTGCCTCTAAATGAAAAGAACCACACAAGTAATGATATTTTGTACTGTACCTAATAGATTCATAGTTTTTAAACCATTTCTTTTCTTATTTAACTACTTCATGACAATACTATTGTTTAAACAAAGCACATGGTTGTACATACACTACCATTAAAAAGTTTTTTTTTTCTCTTCTTCTCACCAAGGGTGCATACATTTGCAAAAATACAGTAAAAACTGTAATATTGCGAAATAATATTACAATTCAAAATAGTTTTCTATGTAAATATATGTAATATGTAATTTACTGCTGTGATCAAAGCTGAATTTTCAGCATCATTACTCTAGATCATATTAAAATGATCTTTCAGAAATCATTCTTATATGCTGGTTTGCTTTAAAAGCAAAACAAAACAAAAAAACATTCCTGATTATTGCTGCCAAATATTTTTGGTTGAAACTGTGATGCATTTTATTTTTCAGTACTATTTGATTAATGGAATGTTCAAAAGAACAGAATTCATTTGAAATCTTTTGTAACATTATGTCTTTGCTGTCACCTTTGATGACACATCAATTTAATGTGTCCTTGAAGAATAAAAGCATTTATTTAAAAGCATTTATTAAAACTAACAAACAACAACAACACTGTACTGAAAGCCGTATAATACATTAATTATGCCTTGTAATGCACCTTATAATGCATTATATAATCCCATTACAATTATGACCACAGTTATACATTGTAATACTTAGATATTCATTGTTGCACCTTTGACAAACAAAACTTCAAATATGTGACCCTGGACCACAAAACCAGTCATACAGGTACATTTTTTGAAATTGAGATTTATACGTCATCTGAAAGCTGAATAAATGAGCTTTCCATTGATGTATAGGACAACTATATAAAAATTTAAATATAGAGAAAATCACCTTTAAAGTTGTCCAAATGAAGTTCTTAGCAATATTACTAATCTAAAATTAAGTTTTGATATATTTACAGTAGGAAAGTTACAAAATATCTTCATAGAACATGATCTTTACTTAACATTCTAATGATTTTTGGCATAGAAGAAAAAAATATCATTTTGGCCCATACACTGTATTGTTGGCTATTGCTACAAATATACACATTAATAATATTAAATAATATACATATTATAATGCATTTTAACTTTGCTTACATTTATTTATGAAAATATATAATGCATTACAATGTATATCATAAATTCTTTGCATTGTACATAAAGCTTTTAAGTAAAGTGCTACCAAAAATCGTATTAATCTTACTTTTTGAACAGTAGTGTATATTATACTAATGATAATGGCTTGTTTTTGCAGTAATAAGAATTTTGTGGGTGGAAGAATGTAAAAGTAATCTTAAAACAATCTTTACTGGCATTAAGCATAATAAATGCTCTTATTATTTTGTTTTGGGTTTGAGCCTAGACTTACATAACTACCCAGAATCCTCTCTGTCCGCGGGATGCGTCTGCGAATCTCACAGTTGCCGGGCTGCAGTATGGTGATCCCTTCGCTGGAGAACACGTAGAACATGTTCCCCACACTGAGCCCTACAAGCACACACAACATCACACACGCCATTACACGCTCACTCTTCCTTCAGAGAAAACAACAGCAAACGGCACGCCACCGCGTGAGAACGGTTTCAGACAATGCGGCTATCATCTGGTCAGACAGCGGAGACTATTAAAATCTCCTGAAACCACTCCAAAAAGTGCATTTGCAGGTCTGTCACCTGGCAGCAAACAACAGCTGCTAATTAGCGTGGTCACGTCAGACGCCGACGCCGGCAGGGACCGGCAACACAGAGTTGTCATGCTGTCAGAAAGCAGAAGGTGTAAAAGGACTCGGTCGCAGGTAAGCGGCGCGTACTGCAGCGCTGCGGATGATCAGTGCTGGCGGTCATCTCCATATGAGTCGAGATTGTGGATGACTGTTTCTAATGATCATCCTCAGGCACTGATTTGTGTAGAAGCCCGTTTACAACACTAAATTAAAAATAAAAAAGTAACTGTGACTTTTTAATCTCACAATTCTGACTTTTCTTGCAGTTAGGAGTTTATATCTCACAATTCTGACTAATCTTGTGAGTGATAATGTCTAATTTTGAGTTTAAAAAAAGACTGACTTTTCCCCTCAGAATTGTAAGATATAAACTCGCAATTATAAGAAAATTTGAAAATTTGAAGAACTGGACTTTATAATTTGCAGTTGTGAGTTTATATCTGACAATTTTGAGGAAAAAAAAAAAGACTTTTTCTCAGAATTCCATGATATATTCTTGTGATTGAGTCATAAAGTCTAATTCTGAGGGGAAAAAGACTGACTTTATTCCTTTACAATTACAAGTTGGTATCTCACAATTCTGTCTTTTTTCTCAGAATTGTGTTTATACATGCAATTGCGAGTTATAAAGTCAGAATGGTGAGATGTAAACTTAAAAATTTTAGAAAAATATCATTAGAATTGTTTATATATCACAATTCGGACTTTATTTCTCAGAATTACATTGCGAGAAAAAAAGTTATCACCTATTTAATTTTATTTTATTTTATTTATTTATTTATTTATTTATTTTATGGTGGAAATGGGTTTCCATATAATTGTGAATTTATATTAAGTAACAATTCTGACTTTGACTCTTTATGACTCACATTTTTGAGTTTATATCTTGCAATTCTGTGAAAAAAGACGTAAACACAACTGTGAGAAAAAAGAATTGTGCGATAAAAAATAGTTTTTTTCCTTCAAAATGTGTTGCTCCATTAAAATTCAATAAAAACGTGCATATATAACCTGTATATTTAGCTCTGTTCTAACCTACTTTATGCACATGAAACATTGAGTGATTTGATATACGAGACAAACTAGTATAAACCACCATTATGACATGATACATGATGATCAAAGCAAACTACATGCATGCTTCAAATACACTTGGATTTATTTCAGCAAGTAATTTAGTTCACACACAAGTATTAAAGTGTCTCTCAAAATGTTTGTTATCGTTTTGTAACATGAACAGTAAATTAAACAGACAATCAGACAGGAGCATCAAACAGATTTACCTTCTTCCCTCCAGAGAATGTTTGCCACTAGATGGACAGCATGAGGAAACACAGAGGATACTTAGTAAACAGCAGAGAAACACACTGATGAGACTGACTTCAGTACGTGTGTCTGTAATAAGAGTGATTTCACATTAATACGATCCCCTGGAAAACTTGGAGAATTAGTAACAGAAATAATGGCCATGAAGGTGGAGACGGGCTGCTGGAGGAATTCAAATCACGATTTGGCTTAGTGCGATTATCAAATCGCAAAGGCTGATATTTTTTATTAAATAAAAAATGAAGTGCAGCACTGTCATCAGAGCAGCTTGATCGCTTCAGCTTCAACAAAAGAGAACATTTAATAACAGTTTCACACCAAACTCTCTATATAATGTCAGTCGAGTGTTTGAAATAACTTCCATTTGTGATCCGATGTGGCTTGATGTCATAGATTGAGACGAAATATTTTATTTTCTGCAGAATATTTTTTTTAAATGTATAATTACTGTTATTACAATAGTCATTTTTCTTATTTTAATATTTTTGTTTAATAATTCTAATAATCCTAATTATTATTGGTTATATTAATGTATAAAGTTTGAGCCAAATTGTGCAACCCTACCAACAAGAACAAAAAAAACAGCTGTTTTCTTTAATAATTTTTACTTAATAATTTATACTTAACCAGAAAGTTGCAATTCATTTTTTCCCCCCAAATCATGCAGTCCTAGTGGTAAGTGTTGATCAGTGGGATTACATCAACATGAGCTTCACTTTGAAATGAACCTGTGCTTTTTCTCCGAGATTCCTTTATTCTGTCCCACTGATCTGACTGAGGCCCAGCAGGCAGATATTACTGAAGCCTTTCTCCCCACATGGCGGACATGCAATATTCAGAAATGTGTCTGTATCCATTCTAGTGATGTTTTTGATCAGCAACAATACAGTGTTGAAAAATACAATAAAATAAATCAGAAGAAACAACTGCCAGAAGTGATTCTCGACACTGTGTACAGCAGTCAGGAAATCTTTTGCGCTGAATTTATTCATGTTTTTATGCGGATTCTCAGAGAACTCAAGCTTACTACAAGCAATGTTTCATAGGAGACAGTTGATGCATGTTATCAAAGTGAAATTTTGTACTGAACTTTAATAAACTCATGAAATATCAACCTGCTAGTTCAATGTAAGAGATATTAAAATGGCCTTGAGGTCTCTCAGCCCCCAAACATGAGGGTTAACATATCAAAGACTTATTCAAAGGTCTTATTCAAGATGATTTAAATGCAAAAATACCCAACCTTTGTCCTCTTCATATGGGACTTGTCACCTGTCTTTTATTAGGGCTTTTTTTATTCAACAAGGACACTGGGTTATAGAAAATATAGCTGATTTATTATAAAACTGGAACTGTGAAGCTGCTTTGGACAGGGAACACTACCTTCATTTCTTCATGTATGTGTAAGTGTTTAACATCTTATATTACTTTAGAATTAAGAAATACGTCACGAGACAAAGGTACTGATCTGTAATTGACGCCTCTGTCAGTGATCCTGTTGGGTTAGTGTTGTATTGTAGTACTTTACTGAAGCCCTGCGTAACAAACTGTGATTTTTACTGCATTTGCATTCTTGTCATGATGTTAATGACATTTTAAAGGCAATGGGGAAGAAAACAACATTGTCAAATGAATTAGAAACATGTTTTTTGTAAATTATTTGGTATGTTTAAAGCGATAGTTCATCCCAGAATGAAAATTAGCTGTTAATTTATTTACCCTCAGGCCATTCAAGGCCATTTTAGCTGAAATCAAAAATCGAAATGATTGGTCTGTGTAAGAAACTAAACATTATTTACAACATTATTACCTGTAGTCCAGAGCCTCAAGCAAACAGTCCAAAGTGATGTCTGGTTTGTGAACGAAACATTCTTTTGAACTGATTCTTTTTAGTGAACTAGATGAACCGGTTCACCAAATTGGGCTGAAACAATTTGGTCCAGCAATCCAGTTCCTCCAACAGTTCGATTCGGACTGAAGGCTGAGGCTTTAGACATGTAAAACATCCATGTTGTACAGGTGGGTTAGTAATATAATTATTATACGTTACGTCACTCTGTAA